>JAQQSV010006901.1:0-14157 GCA_028646515.1 Pseudochirops corinnae
AAAGAATTCACAGATCACCTCCTGAAAAAGATCCCAAAAAGAAAACTCCTAGGAATGTTATAGCTGGGTTCCGGAGTTCCCAGATCAAGGAGAAAATATCATAAGCTGCCAAGAAGAAACAATTTGAATACTGTGGAAACACAATCAGGATAACCCAGGATCTAGCAGCTTCTATATCAAAGGACCAAAGGGCCTGGAATATGATATTCTGGAGATCAAGTGAGCTAGGATTAAAACCAAGAATCACCTACCCAGCAAAACTGATTATAATGTTTCAGGGGAAAATACGGTCATTCAATGAAGTGGAGGACTTTCAAGCATTCTTGAGGAAAAAACCAGAACTGAACAGAAAATTTGGCATTCAAACACAAGAAGCATGAGAAGGTAAACATGGATAAGAAATCATAAGGAACTTATCAAATTTGAACTATTTACATGCCAACACGGAAAAATGAGAATTGCAACTTGTGAAACTTTTCACAGCATGAATATAGTTGAAGGAAATATAAATGTGTGTGTATATATACATATATAACACACATAAACACACACACTTATGTCTATGTAGGAGGTTATATATGCATATGAATACATATGTGAGTATGTGTATTTATGTGTACCTAGACAGAGGGCACAGGATCAATTGAATAAGAAGTGATGATATTTTAAAAGGTAGAATTGAGAGGAGAGAATTGAGAGAGGAATGGAGAGAGATAGAGTGAGAGGAGACAGGGAGAGACAGAATGGGATTAATCATCTCATATAGATGAGGCAAGGGATAACTTACAATGGAGGGGAAGAACAGGGAGGCAAAAAGGAATGGGTTAACCTTACTCTCATTGAATTTGGCTTAGGGAGGGAATGACATACACTCTGAAATGGGTATCTTGCTGTACAGGAGAGTAGGGGGGGAGGGAATAAGAAAGGGGATGATGTTATTCCCTCCTCGAACCAAATTCAACGAGAGTAAGTTGACCCATTCTCTTTCACCTTGCTGCTCTTGACCTCCATTGTAACAGTTTTCTCTTGCCTCTTTTATATGAGATAATTTGCTTTTCTCCTTCTCCTAAGTATTCCTCTCTCACCTCTTAATTTTATTTTTTTAGATATCATTCTTTCATAGTCAACTCATCCTGTGCCCTCTGTCTACGTATACATATACACACATATGCAGACACTCACATATATTTTTATACACACATACACCCTCCCATACATACACATATATGTGTGTATGCATATACATATATGTATACATATACTTACACACACACACATATATTTATATATATAAACACGCATATATATTCCCAACTGTCCTCATACTGAGAAAAGTCTTATGAGTTATAATTATTGTTTTTCCATGTAGGAAAGTACATAGTTCAAATTAAATAAGTTCCTTATCATTTCTTTTTCCTGTTTACCTTTTCATGCTTCTCTTGTTTCTTGCATTTGAAAGTCAAATTTTCTGTTCAGCTCTGTTTTTTTTTCATCAAGAATGCTTGAAAATACTCTATTTCATTGAATGACCATATTTTTCCCTGAAGTATTCTACTCAGTTTTTATGGGTAGGTGATTCTTGGTTTTAATCCCAGCTCCTTTGACCTCCATAATAACATATTCCAATCTCTTCAATCCCTTAATGCAGAAGCTGCTAGGTCTTGTGTTATTCTGACTGTGTACCACAGTACTCAAATTGTTTCTTCCTGACTGCTTTCAGCATTTTCTTCCTGACCTAGTAACTCAGGAATTTGGCTATGATATTCCTAGGAGTTTTCTTTTTGCAATGTTTTTCAAGAGGCTATTGGTGAATACTTTCAATTTCTATTTTGCCCTCTGGTTCAGGATAATTTTGCTTAATAATTTCTTGAAGTATGTTTTCTAGGCTTTTTTTTTTATCATGGATTCCAAGTAGTCCAATAATTTTTTAAATTGTCTCTCCTGTATCTATTTTCCAGGTCAGTGGTTTTTCCAATAAAGATATTTTACATTGCCTTCTATTTTTTTTCATTTGTTTGGATCTGTTTTATAGTATCTTGATTTCTCATAAAGTCATTAGCTTCCATTTTTGCCAATCTAATTTTAAAGGAATTATTCTCTTCAGTGAGTTTTTAAAATTTCTTTTCCATCTGGCTAGTTAGGCTTTTTAAGGCCTTCTTCTCCTCATTGGCTTTTTTTATCTCTTTTGCCATTTCAGTTAGTCAATATTTTAAGGTGTTATTTTCTTCAGTCAGGCTGTTGACTCATTTTTTTTCATGATTTTCTTGCATCATTTTCATTTCTCTTCCCAATTTTTCCTCTACTTACTTGATTTTCATAATCCTTCTTGAGCTCCTCCATGGCCTGGGACCAATTCATATTTTTCTTGGAAGCTTTTGATGCAGGAGTTTTGACTTGGTTGTCTTCTTTTGGTTCTATGTTTTTATCCTCTTTGTCCCCTAAAAAAGGATTCTATAGTCTGATTGTGCTTCCTCTGTTTGCCCATCTTGCCAGCCAATTATTTGGCTTTTGAGCTCTTTGCCATGGTAGAACTCTGCTTCCAGAGTGGAGAGTGCTGTGTCAAATTTCTGGGGTTTTGCATGGCTGTTGTCAGAGTTTTTTCCAGGTACCTGCCTCAGAACTGTGAGGAACACTTTCTCTCCACAGCCTCAACAAGCTCTGCCATACCAGTGCTTGTCACCCTAGGACTACCACCAAAGAATGCCCCAGATCCATGCAGGGCAAAGCAAGAGAATTCTGCCTCTGTGCCAACAGAGAGATTCCTGCAAATGCCCTCTGGACAGTCACTTGGGCCCCCTGTGATCTGTTGACCTGGAGCCAGAAGCAGAAGAAGTGGTAGCAGTAGCAGTCGCTGTCACCTCTGCTGCCCTGGGGGAAGGGGCTGGACCACGCTTTTCTCTCATGCAGTATCAACAGGTTTCCCCACTGACCTTTTTTTCTTTCTCTTTTGGTGTTTATGGATTGAGAAGTCTGAAAGCCACCACAGCTGCCAGTGATTCACTTTCCTGAAGTCTTTTCCAGTAGGTCTCTGCTGCTGGTCTGGGCCCGTGAGGCTCACATAGGACTATGGTCTGCTACCAGCCCATTGCAAAAGACTCTTCCTTTGGCCTGCCAGGCTACCTTCAGTGGGAGATTTGCTTCTCTCTGTCACTTTGTTGATTCTGTAGCTCTAAAATTTGTTTAGAGTTATATTTTACAGGTATTGGAGGTATTTGGAGCAGGAGCTCAAGCAAGATTCTACTTTTACTCCACCATCTTGACTCTACTCCCCACATAGCTTCTTGCCTAGGCTATTTCTATAGCTTATGAACTTTGGTTTCTCTGCCAGAATTATCTTCTTTTTTAATCCATGTTTTATTCATCTGTTTAAATTATATTCCTCAAATCTGACTTTATTATCCCTCTACTTATGAAGCTCCAGTGGTTCCTAGTGGCTTCTAAGATACTTGGGATTTAAAACATTGCACATTTTGGTTTCAACTTAACTTTTGTAACTAAGTGCAATTGTTGTTGCTCAGTTGTTTCAGTGGTGTTTGATTCTTTGTGACCCCATCTGGATTTTTTTTGGCAGAGATATAAGAGTTGTTTACCATTTTCTTCTCCAGCTCACTTTCCAAATGAGAAAACTGATGTAAACAGGGTTAAGTGACTTACCCTGCGTCATGTGGCTAGTAAGTGCTTTCCTTTACACACTCTACTTTTCAGATACACTGGTTTACTTGCCTATTCCTATATGTACTATGTCATCTCCCACATCCATGCCTTTGTACTAGTTGTCACGCACACTAGCAATATACTTCCTTTTCACCTCTGACTACCTTAAAATGATCAGTTTAAATATTATCCCCAAACACATGGCATATCCTGATCCCTCTATTTGCTACTTCCTAGTTCCCCCTAGTCTCACCAAATCAGCAATTATATTTTTTTAAACTTTGGAGCATAAATGTTGCTCCCTTCACAACCTATTACATACTCTATGAGGGCAAGGACAGCTTTATTTTTTTTGTCTTCATTGTACCAGTTCCCAGCACAGTGCTTGGCACCTAGTAGGTGCTTAATTAGTTAATTCACTTGAAGGTTTATTATTTTACCTTTGGGGTTCTAGGCTTACAACTGCCACTGATTATGTGATTTAAAAAAAATGCTTTTCTCCTCACTTAGCCTCAGTTTCCCTCTTCATAAACACGAAAGTGGAGAAAGCTTTAGTCTCTGGAGTTCCTTAAACTCTGAATGTCTATGATTCTAAGTATATCAGTATTCTGACATTCATAAATAACTATATGAATCTTGATTAATATGACAGAAAAGGAAAATGACAAATGTTTGAGACAAAGTGAAAAAATAGGTACTCTAATACACTGTTGGTGGAGCTACGAACTAGTACAATCATGCTGGAAAGCAAACTGGAATAGTATCAAAAGAATTTATTAACCATGCATACCCTTTGACCCAGCAATATTACTACTAGCACTGTTCCCAAAAGGATTTTTTTTAAGAAAGGAAAAGGATCCATTTGTACAAAAATATTTACAGCAGCTCTTTTTGTGGGGGCAAAGATTTTGAAACTGAAGGGATCCTCTGGACCTTCTGAGCAAGTTATGGTATATGAATATGGTGGAATACTATTGTGCTCTAAGAAATATGAAAGGAATGGTTTCAAAGAAGCTTAAGAAGTCATGTATAAACAGAAGTAAAGTGAAATGAGCAGAACATGGAGAATTATCTACTCAGCAACAATGTTTTAAGGATGATTAACTGGGAAAGACCTAGTTACCTAGTAATTCTGATCAACACAGTGACCCACCAGAGTTTCTGAAGACTCATGCTGACACATGCTATCCTTCCTTTCTCTTCTCTAATATTTTCATAGGGCCTAATTATTTCCAAAGTGATTAACAAGATAGCCTCACTCAGTAGCAACAGTCCCATATCTGTAATGTGAGAATACAAGTTCAAATCCAGAACCAACTATTTGATTCACTAGCTTTGTGACCCTGGAGAAGTCTCTTAACCTTTTAAAATAAGGATAGAGGTAAGGCCTCTTATTTTCCTAGCATAGAAAAGTGCTTGATGAGATAATTTTTTCTATCAAGGCAGATAAGCCCCTTCTCTGAAGGTCATTGTCTCAGAGAGTTACTTATAGCACTGAATTGAAGTGATTTGCCCAGAGTTCCATAGACAGGAAGTGTCAGAAGGAATTTGTGCCTTCTTGATTCTTAGGTGAGCTCTCCTGCCACAATACCAGGCTATACCTCATATGCCACCTTGAGATAATGATACCTGTAATAGCTACATCCCAGGGTCATGGAGAACTTCAAATGAGGTAATAGATATAAAGCACTTTGCAAACCCTAAAGCCCTATGCAATATACTTGTCAAATATCTTAAGCTTTTGCCTGATTTTGTCCCTGTCTAGTTCTCCTTCACACACTTCCCTTCTCATCTTTCTGCTAATGATACTCAGATCTACTCATTCAGCCCTAGCTTCTCTGCCATCTTTCATTCTCTCATTTCCAACTCCCTATGGGATGTCTTGGACTAGATGTTCCGTAAATATCTTAAACTCTACATGTCCACAATGGAACTTATTGTGTTTACCTTCAAACTGCCTATCTTGCCAAAGTTCCTTATTACTATGGAGGACACCACAATCCTCCTTGTCCTCCAGGCTCATAAACTAGGTGTTATCTTCAATTCTTTGCTTTCCACATCCTATAACCAACCTGTTGCTGAATGCTGTTGATTTTACATTTGTAACATTTCTCAAATATGCCCCCTTTTCTCCTCTGATACTGCCACCACCCTGATGCATCCCCTCACACATGGACTACTGTAGTAATCTGATAGTGAATCTTTCTGCTACAAGTCTCTTTCCATTCCAATCCACCTTTCATTCAGTCACAAAAGTAATTTTTTCTAAATTGAAGCTCTGACCACATCACACACCTTACCCTGCCCCACACTTAAAAAAAACTCCAGTGGCTCCTTTATTACCTGTAAGATCAAATATAAAATCCTTTGTTTGGCATTCAAAGCCATTTATAATTTAAATCCTTCTTCCTCTCCCTCCCATTTTTAGTCTTCTTGCAACCTACTCTCCCTCCTCTTCCTCCCACCTCCATGTATCCTTCAATCCAGTGAAATTAGCTTCTTACCTGTTCCTCAAGCAAGACACTCTCAGATCCAAGCAGTTTCTTTGGCCATTCTCCCATTCCTGGAAGGCTCTCCCTTTTCATTTCTACCTCTTGACTTCCCTGATTTCATTTATTCCTAGCTAAAATGTCACCTTCTACAAGCAGCTTTTCCAAATCCTTCTTAATTCCAGTGCCTTCTCTCTGTTGATTATTTCCTATTAATCTTGTCTATAGCTTGTTTGTGCATAGTTGCTTACATGTCGTTTCTCCCATTATACTGTGAACTCCTTAACAGCTGTGACTGTCTTTTGGTCTTTTTTTTTTTTTATCCCTATTGCCTGGCGCATAACAGGTACTTAATAAATGTTTATTGATTAAATGATTCCCCCATTAGAATGTAAGCTTCTTTGAAGGCAGGAATTGTCTTGCTTTATTTGCACATTGGGCATTTCTCACATGCCCAGGCCATAGTAAGTTCTTAATAAATGTTCTTTCTGTCTCTGTCTTTGCCTCTCTATCTTTATAAAATATATCAGCACTTGCATTACCTACATCACAGGGCCACTGTAAAAACAAGCAAGCACCATGAGAATGTGTGGATTTGAGGGCATTGGGTTTCTGGAGCTGTGATTTAATTAGCACAGGGAATTCCATTCAATAAAACATATCATAACTCCTCTGTAACTTAGTCAGACAGTTACTCGGGACCCTGAAAAGTTAGGTAATTTTCCCAGGGCTACACACGAGTGAGATGAAAGACTCAAATCCAGGTCTTCCTGCCTCCTCCACTGGGCTTCTTTTTATCCATTGTGTTTTTATGTATGATACCAGTGGTTCTAAATAAAATTGTCTCAGGGCTTTTCTACACTCTAAAAAATGTTTATGTAGGCTTTGTCTTTCAATATTTACCACATTAGTGATTAAATAGTTTTAGCATTATGAAAATACTTTTGGCCTCATAGACACCTGCATCATAGGCCATCGAGGTGCCCAGGTCACACTTTGAGAACCCTAGAACTTAATAATTTGATTCTCTTGCCCTTCCACGCACCCCCATAGAGTGTATTGTCCCATTTTAGACAAGAGAAAACTTAAAACTAGAGAGGAACAACGGCTTGCTCAACACAATATGGCAAGTAAGTGACCTGTGGCAGAGACAGCTGTCAGGAATAGAACCCATGGCTCTGTGAAGACTTGGAGTTCAGTCTTCTTTGGCAAACCATAGAATGAAATCTGACTCTAGGCAAGCTCAGTTGGTATCTTCCTGAAACATATTTCATGGAAAATTGTGGATTTCTGCTTTGAGATTTCTCTGCAAAGAAACTGTCAACTTAGATTAGGCTCTAAGTGATGACCACATAGCCAACAAACGTGAACTGTTCCCCCCCAAAAAGAGTGTGAATAACAGGGGGTATTTGAAAGGCAACAGTGATGCCTGAAGAAACCTAGGAGAGATCTGGCATCTCTCAGCTCAGAGCCAGCAATCTTTAAATTACGTGGCCTTGAAGATGCTGTCAGTGGGATCTTCATAAGTCAGAGATTCTTGGCTATTCTCTTGATGCCTCTGGAGGTCTTCTAAGTCAAACTCTTCTGATTACAGACTGAGCCCTAACCTGAATCACTGACTGAGTCCTGATCTCAGCCACAGACTAAGTCCTAACGTAAGTCATGCACTGAGCCCCAAAATCTTTGTGGGGTTAACACCTGTAACAGAACCTAAACAGATATTGAATAGCAGGTATGACAAAAATCTGGTGTAGGATGTCTTTGGAATAATGTTTTGAAGTTTATAAAATTAAATGCATAAGATTACAAGGAAACCAATGACATTGACATTGACAGGTATTTTTTCTCCATCCAAATTCACAGATGCCCTGAAATCTATTCAAAGGCCCTAGATTAAGATAAGCTGATGTAAAGGGCATTACTCTTGTATTATATGATGCACAAAGCTCTGCTCCCCCCCCCTTTTTGAACCATTTCTTGCTGGTTGGTTGTCTTCTGGAAGAGGACCAAAATGACATTATTATGTTAGGGCAGTGGTTCTCAACCTGTGGGTTATGACCCCTTTGGGGGGGTCAAATGACCTTTTCACAGGGGTAGCCTAAGACCGTTGGAAAACACATATTTCCTATGGTCTTAAGAACCAAGACACTGCTCATCTATCCTTCTCCAGGCAGGTCCGCCCACATGCAGATATGCCCACATACAAGTATTAAAGGGTCGCAGCATTAGGAAGGTGGAGAACCACTGTGTTAGGGTCAAAGTACAATGTGTCTGAGTGTGACTGATGAGACCAATATGAGCTTGGAAGGTTCTATCACAGGTTGGACGCAAATAGTACATATGGATATTTGGAGTGGAGATGTTTCTAAATTTTCACATCTCATGTTTTGAGCTACTGCAATTCTGCTTTGTTCATAGAGAACAGCAACCTCTGTAATGTGGACACAGCATGCTGGGAGGTCCTGTGCTGGTATTTCCTATGTCTCATAATTGATTCCAAAGTTTTTCAGAGAGACCTTGAAAGTGTCCTTGTATTGCTTCTTCTGACCTTCACGTGAGCTTACTTTGTGTGAGTTCTCTATAAAATAGTCTTTTAGACAAACATACAGTTGGCATTCAAACAGTATGACCAATCCACTGGAGTTGTACTTTCCCCTAATAGAGTCTGAATGCATGTCAGTTTAGCTCAACAAAGGACATCAGTATCTGTAACCTTATCATGTCAGGTGATCTTCAGAATCTTAAGATAATAATTAATTCATCACTTACTATGTGCCAGGCAATATGATAAGAACTTTACAAATCTTATTAATCCTCACAATAACCCTGAGAAGTAGATGTTATGAATATCTCCATTTTGCAGTTGAGAAATTTGAAGCAGACAGAGGTGAAATATCTTGCATAGGGTCATATAGCTAGGAAGTTTCTGAGACTGGATATGAGTCAGGTCTTCCTAAATCCAGGTGCAGCACTCTAGCCATTGAACTTGTAACAAAGGAAAAGACCTAGTTGATACCAGCCAACAAAGCAATCATGTCTGACAGCATATTCTCCACCTAACCCTATAGTCACCCATCTCTTGACTGAGATGAGGGAAGTATGTTGTATCATGTTATCTGTAAACACAATGGGTCATAGCAAATAATCTAAGTGCGAGCTGCCTTTTAATGTTCTTTTTATTTGTATTACATATTTATTTGTGGATAGCTTTCTCCTGGTTCTGTAATCTTTTTTTCTGTATCAATTCAAACCTTTCCTTGAAGTGTTGTTTTTTTCTGAATTCCTCATATTCATTATTTTTATACCACAATAAACATTATATTAATTAATATATCACAATTTGATCAGAAGGGAACCTACTATGTGTACAGGTCCTATTTTCTAACCTCAAAATGTAGTTGTAAATATATGTGATCTTTTATTATACGGGAACTTTCTGGTTTTTTTACCTCTTTGGCTGATTTGTCCAACAGTGAGATCCCTCAATAAAAGAGTATCCATAATTAGGCAAATTTTCTCATGTAATTCCAAGTTGTTTTCTCTAATGTTTATTTCATAGCTCTGTCTTCCTAAAGCTCCCTTTAGATAGTTTATTTCTAACTTTTATCAACTTTGCCAGCTTTGGGGCTATGAAGTAAAACCTGAGAAATATTTGTTTTTCTTTTATATTAAGGATTTGGAATAATAATATTATTAAGGATTTGGAGAGATGTATGGGTATTGTGGGAAGACTAATACCTCTGTTATAAGGGCTGCTGAGTCCTTTTTCAGGCCTGTCCGCTTGCTACTCAACTCTTATGTGTGACTCCAAGAAGCTGAACTGTGAACAGCAGTCAAACCCTGTAAACCCTTTTGGCAGACTAAACTAAGTTGAGGATAATCAAGGGGATTCAAACCCATTGCTGAGTGAGGAGGTTGTCTATCCCAAGCATGTAAAGACTTCACAGGAGGAATAGACAAATGTGAACAATTTGTTCCAATGTGCCATGAAGACAGTGGAAGCAGGCATTGTAGAACACTTAGAACTTTGTTAGATATCCAAGAGACCAAGATCATTCACTGCATCCCAAGCCATCACCAGTTGTCTTGACTTTGTTGCCTTTAGAAGAGAGGGTGAGGTCACCACTTCATGGATCCCTGCCTTATGCAAATCCAGTGTATGTGATAGGACAAAAAAAAAATATCACCCCTGCTATACCAAGAAAACTGAACTGCTTCCATTTTAATTGTCCCAGGAAGGTTCTAAAAACCAGCTGGGAACATAAAGTTCTGGACACTGAGGTCCTTTCTTAAGCTGAACTACCAAGCATTCAAACTCTACTGCAGAGAGTGCAACTCCAGTGGGCTGACCATACTGTTTGAATATATGTTTGCCTAAAAGACTATTTTATGGAGAACTCACACATGGTAACCTCACATGGAAGTCAGAAGTGATAAAAAAAGATACTCTCAAGGTCTCTCAGAAAAACTTTGGAATCAATTGTGAGGCATGGGAGACATTGGCATAGAACCATCCCACATGGTATGCCTGCATTAAAGAAGGCACTATTCTTTATGAGCAAAGCAGAATTAGAATAGCTCAAAACATTAGATGTAGAAATTTAGAAACAGATCCACTCCAGATGTTCACGTGAACTATTTCTTCCCAACCTGTGGTAAAACCTTCTGAGCTTGTAGTGATCTGATCAGTCATAGTCAGACAGCTGTACTTTCACCCCAACAAAGTGATGTCATTTTGGTTCTCTTTGAGTATGAAAGATAACAACTAACCAACTAAGGTTTTGGAACATTTTTAATGATGTGTTGATAGTTTATATTTTCCGTTTTCTTCAGATTATTTAACCATTTATCCAAAGAGAAATGACTCTTTGAAGATACATAATTGGGGTGGAGACACTGGGGCTTTGCTCAAGGGTAAGAAATGTATAATGTGCTAATAGCACCTTAGGGTACATAGCTCTCTTGCTCCAGATTCTCTTTTACCTATTCCCTCCCTTGGCAACAGGCTCATTTTGGGGCATACTTCTCCCCTCTGGTGCATGGGCTATTTAGGGGATACAGATAGAACATTCTTGAGCTTTATTTCCCATAACTTCTCAACTGTTTGCTACTTTAAAGCCAAGCAGGAGCACCTTTCCAGAGGACTGCTGCTGTGAACAGCTTCAAGGTTCTGACTACACAGTATAGAGAACTCTCTATTTATTCAGTAACAAACTAAGACAAAACAGAAATCAAAGTACAGGATTCACAATGTTATGACATAACAATTTGTCACTAAAATGGCCACATAGTTTTCACCAAACAAAGTACATTCTTTTAGTAACTCAATCATTTAGTAATTCTATCATTAAGTAAATCCTTAATTCAATCATCCTTAAGGATACTTGTCTCCTTAGTGGACACAATGTACAAAGGTCAAAGTTTTCCACCCATAGGACACATTGCCTTACTCTCTTCAAACAAAAAGTCTTCTTTCTTCTTAATTTTAGAAGTCCTTAACTCAATCATCTAAAGGTAAAAATGCAAGTTCTCCACCACTGGGCCACAGTAAATCATGATCTTCTCAGTTTGCATTCAATACCCAAGGAGAAGTCTTTTCATCTTGATGCAAGGCAGACTCTCAGCTTCCATGGTTCCTCTTCCATGGTCCCAGCTCTTGCCTGAATCTATCCAACTGTTACCTGAGTTCAAAGGCAGACAGCTCTCAGTTCCTTGTCCAGCTCCTTGTGCGGTTTCTGTTCTATATTGAAGCTCACAGTGTCTAGTCCACCTCAAGTCCTTCACAGTTTCTGTTCCTGGGAAGACAAAGCTAAACAAAGCCACAATAACATTCATACACATTGCCAGCATCCTCATCAATTCACTTTCTGCCTGTGAGTTCAACATAGACACAACAAAAAGGTCTGAGGAATCAACACAAGTTATCAGTATAGTTCCAGGACCTCTGAAAATGTCAGTATGGATTTCTATAAACATACAACAAGAAAATCCTCTTTCGGGGCTTTTGAACCAGCAGTAAGGTCTGAGGGCTTCTGTAACAACAGCAATGTCCTCTATCAACAGACGTATCTGACAAAATAACATCAAAACAGACAAAGTACCGGTACCACAGTCATGCATCCTCTAAGTTCTCCTCTCTTCTCATTTCTCGTTCTTCTCAATTCTCTTCTCAGCTCTTCTCTCTTCTCAGTTTTTCTTAGTTCTCAGTTCAGTCCTCAGCTCTCAGCTCTCCATTCTGCCACCACAGGTTCTGTTCTCCATTCTGTTCTCAATAAGCAGCAGTTCTCAGAAGTTCTCAGGATCCTAGCAATTCTCTCTCCCTCTCTCAGCAATTCTGGCTCTCTAGCTGGGGTTTTCCTTATATTTCATATTAGTTCCTCCCTGTTTCTCCCCTTCCTGTTACATCAGCAACTTTCTCCCACTGTGGGATTCACAGTTCTGGATCTTAATACTTGATATAATTATGGACTTGAAACAAAGTGCTAAGTACCTGTTTGGTTGCCAATACAAGGGGCAGGGAAGATCTTCAAATCTCCATTACCATTACAGCTACATATCACTTCCCTCTCCCCTGAAAAATGAGACTAAAAAGTCAATGATCATTCCTTGTATGGTAAGCTAGGGGAACCTCTCCCTGAATTTTCTCCCTTGCCAGGTCTAATCCTCTCTTTTCACACATCCTGCACAATAGCAGTCAATCCTCTCCCACCCCACCCCTGACAAAGTGACAAAAAATTCACAGTCTTGAGATGGGCTTCATCCCTCCTACTGGCCACTGTCCAGATGAAAATGCCATCACCCTGGCCCCTGCCACTTGTCCCGATTCCAAAAATGCTTACTTAAGTTTCAGTTCTCGACCATTATCATGTGGTGTCAGTTCCCTTTATATTTCAAATATCATTCATGTGAGATATATGATGCAAAGAGTTTTCACAATAATTTGTCTTTCTTTTCTAGCTGCATTGATTTTGTTTGTTCAAAACTTTTAAATTATATATATTTGATATTGCTTAGTTTGTCTTTTTGATAACTCCTATCCCTTGTTGAAGAATTATCCTCTCAACCACACAACCAAAATGTACCTCTTCATCTTCTTTCCTCTCTCCCCCCCGCCAATGCTGTGACCTTTTCTATTTAGATCTGGGTTTCTGTTTTCCTCTTAGCTCTCTACGGCGGGCTTGAGGGTGTTTAATATTCCTGAGGGTGACAATTCTGATTCAATCAAGTGCAGATAGATGTCCCTGGGAATGGAGCAATGGAAATTTTTATCTATTAATTGGTTTTCTGCAACTTCCACCATGTAACAGTAAATACCCTCTCCTGCTAGAGGCTTTATCTCAAAACAAAGCAAAGTTCAGCTTAATCACACCTCTAGTGCAGCTATAAGTGTGTGATTGCTTTTTTTTTTTCTTTTGCTAACTCTGAGTAATTAATATCTAAAATGATGGGAGATATTGGCAGTTCATGGTAAAGACACAACTTCATACCTTGGCAGTTAGGCTTGGAAGTCAAATAACAATAGCACATATTTTGATAATGTTATACAGTTTACAAAGCACTTTCTTCATAAGTACTCTCTAAAGTAAACCATGAAAGAATTGTTATCCCCATATGAATGAAGTATAATTACCCCAAATTAAAGAAGTCCTTTTTTCTCTTAGTGTAAAATTCTTAGAAGTCACTAGGGACAGATTGATAGAGAAAAATAGACTTTGAAAGCAGGACAAATTCTTAGAACAAATGACATGGAATATTTAGGCTTAAAGGACCTCGGAATGTAGAATATAGAACCTCAGGAATAGGAGAAGTGTTAGAACACATAACATTGAATGTTAGACATGGAAGGGACCTATTCCGAATGGCACATTCTTTTTTTTTTTTTTTAATTTTCTTTTTTTTTAAATTTTTTTATTTACTCATTTACTTTTAATTTACAAGATTCAGTTCCACAATCTCTTGGGTTTCAGATTTTCTCCCCTCCCTTCCCCCCCCCCCCATGGTGGCGTGCAATCAT
>JAQQSV010006902.1:0-14157 GCA_028646515.1 Pseudochirops corinnae
TTCAAAAAACATTTACCTTAGATAAAAATCCACATGGAAACATAGAATTTTGCATTTGGAGTTCCTGAAAATTTCCTTTATAGAAGATGATTATGGGCTTCCTAGCCATATCAATATATAGATAATACTTATATATCTATTTATGTATATCTACATAAACATACATTCAGATACTTTGCTTTTATGCTCTCTAACACATTCACTCTTTTAAAGTTATATTTATAGCTATATTCAATTTCTACTGATTTTCTTTGAGTTTCATTTTTGATTTGCTTCTTAAATAGTTTTCTTTCTAAAATGAGTGTTTATGGGTGTTTTCTTTCCACATAACGTTATGGAGAGAGTATGGTTGTTATTTTTGTTGTAGCCATTATATACATTGTTCTTCTAGCTTTCTATTCTTTTCTGCATCTATAATATCCATAATTTTTAGTAACACAATAGTGTTTCATTTTATTCATGTATTAATATATGTTGTTTAACCATTCTCCAATCATTAGGAAGTTTTGTTTTCAATTCTTTGCTATTGCAAAAAGTGCTACTAATATAAATATTTTCTTGCATATGCATTTAAAAAATAGTTGTACTAAACCACAACTCCACCAACAATCCACTAGTGTGACTATCTTACTCCTCCCACATTGACTGTTCCTATCTTTTGTTATCTTTGCCAAATTCAATGCAAAATCTCAGGGTTATTTTGCTTTACTTTTCCCTCATTATTAGTAATTCTCAGTATTCTTTCATATGGTTTCATATATCACAATTCTTTGGAAAAGTATAACTTCATATCTTTGAGCACACACAGATAAATGTACATATATGTACACATGCATGTATATATATATGTGCATGTATGTATATATGTATGTTTGTATAGATGGATGGATGGAGGGGAAGAGAGAAAAAAGAGAGAGAAAGAGAGAGAGAGAAAGAGAAAGAAAAAGAGAGAGAGAGAGAGAGAGAGAGAGAGAGAGAGAGAGAGAGAGAATTCAATAAGATACATAGGAGGAGAACCAGGACAGAAAAGTGTCACAAAAACCTAGGGAGAAGAGAATACTAAGGAAAAGAAAGTGATTGACAAAAGCTACATTAGTCACTTTGGAGAGGACAATTTCAATGGAATAATGAGTTATGAAGCCAAATGGTAGAGAGATAAGATTGGAGTTAGTGGAAATGAAGTGGAGGTACCTATGGTAGATGATGTGTCAAGAAATTGTAGCCACAAATGGGATGGGGATGGATAGAGCAAACAAGATTTATTTTTTGAGGATGGGAAACAGAGAGGCAGTGGAGAAGTGGCCATTCTATAGGGAGGAATTCAAAATAAGTGAAAGAGTAAGGATGATAGAAGGGGCATCTCCTGAAGAAGACTGGATAGAATAAGATCACTTGTGCAGAAGGAGAGATTTGTGTTGACAAGAAGGACTATTTCATTAGATGGGAAGTGGGTGAAGAAGGAAATTGTTGTAAAAGACATCTTGGTAATGTGAGGTGAGGTCTAAGGGAGAAGACGAAGTTTTCAGAAAATGATCTCATTTTTATTTTGGGGAAAAAATGAAGCAGATTTCTCAACTGAGAGGGTGAGGGAGGGGAGGCATGAGAAGTTGGAGGAGGGATGAACTAGTTTGGAAGAGCTGCTATGGTGGGACAGTGAGTTAATTTGTTGTTGTTTCAGTCATATCTGAAAATCATGGGCACCTATGAGGTTTTCTTGGTAAAGACATTAGAGTGGTTTGACATTTTCTTCTATACCTCATTTACAGATATGGAACTAGGGTCTTGCCCAGGGTCACACAGCTAGTAAGTGTCTGAGGCCAGATTTGTACTCAGGAAGATGAGTCTTCTTGACCTCAG
The DNA here is from genome assembly GCA_028646515.1 of Pseudochirops corinnae. Taxonomy (NCBI): domain Eukaryota; kingdom Metazoa; phylum Chordata; class Mammalia; order Diprotodontia; family Pseudocheiridae; genus Pseudochirops; species Pseudochirops corinnae. The sequence continues at coordinate 1,858 of JAQQSV010006902.1, forward strand.
ACCTGGCACTCTATTCACTGCATCACCTAACTGCAGAATAAATGAACAACGATGAGGGTCCAATTGAGATTATGCAACATAATTTTGTAGTGGACCAAGTTAACCTGATTTTGTGATTTTTCTCTATCTTCATTCAGCAATATGTGTATTGTAGTGAAGACATAAGGTGCTGGAAGTGATCCAAGTTTCAGACTTGACAGGGTAAGACAGGTAATATGATAAAGGAGAAAGGAAAAGGATTCAGAGAAAGAGTAACATATAGAGTTGAATTAGTTCACAAGAGTTCAAACAGGGAAGGGAAGAGAGTGTAGCTAGTGCATGAGTGATGAACTAGGAAGGAACTGAGAGGTCTAGGGATTAGAAGTCACAGTGGAAGAAGAGAAAGAATTGGAATTTCGAAACAGAGGGAGAGGTAGAATGATAACAGATTTTAATAGGATAAGAGAACTCTGAATTGATTAACTTCAGTGGTGATTTTCTGAGTAATAGTAAACTCCAGAGCTGAGGGAGGATGGAGACCGTCATGTAAAATAAGTAAATTAAGAAACTAGGAGAACAGGATGTTTGGGTGCATATCAATATGTATGTTGAACACCTCTGTTCTGAGGACAGGAGTTGAGGAGAGGGGCTGTGAGCCAAGCTGTTAACTCATTGAGGAAAGAAGGTAAAAATTCTGGAGTTTATTGAGCAATGCCACTAGAATTTTGATTATGCAGTACATATAGGTTGGATAAATCCCAAAAGAGAAGATACTGATTTGTGGTGTGAGAGGGAGAACATAGAAGTAGCAAGAAGGGCCAAGAAATATTCCAACTCCCTTACCTAGAGAAGTCAGTCTAAGGGGTTTCATGCGATTATAGCCATCTATTTCACATTCCATAATTGCCTCTATCCTTTGTTTGGTTAAGAATCCATCTCCTAGATAAAATGATTCATTTTGATGACACAGAATTAAAGTTTTTGAGTAAACAAAACCAATACAGCTAAAATTAGAAGAAACGCAAAATGATTGAGAAAAAATCTATGCAGCAAGTTTCTATGATAAAAATCACATACAAATGTGATGTATAGATATATAAAAGACTCAGTCAAATTTACAAAAGAAGGACCATTCCCCAACTGATAGTTAAATGATATGAATAGGTAGTTATAAGAGGAAGATATCAAAACTATAGTCATACAAAAATACTTGAAATTACCAATAATTATAGAGATGCAAATTAAAACAAATCTGAGGTACCATCTTATACCCATCAGATGACAAAAAAGAAAAAAAGAAAAGGATAAATGTTAGAGGGCTGTGGGAGAATAAGAACACTAATGCAATGTTGACGGAGCTTTGAACTAGTCAAACTATTCTAAAAAACAGTTTGGAACTACGACCCCAAAGGTATTAAATTGTACATGTCCTCTGACTCAGCAACACTATAACCAGTTCTATACTCCCAAAAGATCAAATGAATAGGAAAAGAACCCATACATGCAAAATATTTACAGCAGCTCTTTTTGTGGTGGTTAAGAATTGGAAGCTGAAGGGATGCTCGTCAGTTGAAGAATGACTGAACCTGTTATGATAGATAAATGGGATGGAATATTATTGTTCCATAAGAAATGATAAAATTGAAGGTTTCAGTAAAAGCTTTGGAAGATTTGTATGAACTAATGCAAAGTGAAGTGAAGAGAACCAGAACAATTTATACAATAATAGAAATATTGTCAAGATAATCAACTTTAAAGACTTAACAACTCTAACCAACGTACTGACCAACCACAATAGCAAAGTACAATTCCAGATAGAGAGCAGATAAACTCACGGTATAAATTTAAGCAAATTTAAGAAATTTGTTTTGCATGACTATTCATATTTGAAGTGGGTTTTGTTATTCTGGCCTTCTCAACTGGTGAGGAAGAAGAGGGAGAAAATTTGGAATTGAAAATAAAGTAAAATCGAATTTACCTCCCCCCCCCACTCCCCACCCCAAAGCAATCTATTTCTTTCCCATACCTCGGGAAATTATTTGATGTGTATCTCTTCTAATATCTATTTTTGTAATCTTTAACATTAAGATAAATTTAGAATAGAGTGTTGGAAGACGGCATAATGTATTGGTCCTATACATTCTGGACTGGACCAATACATTCTAAAGGCAGATTTGTCAAGTAGGGCATTCTTTCCTAGGTAGTCTGCGCTTTCTGCTTTTTTTCAACAATGGGTTGTTAGGTTCCATTGTTCGGGATTCTCTATTGCTAATCTGTTCCATTAATGTACCTCTCTAGTTTTTTTTAAGCAGTACCAAATCATCCATCCATCTATCTATCTGTCTGTCTGTCTATCTATCCATCCCTCTATCATGATAATTTATAATATAGTTTTAGACTAGAAATGCCATTCCACTATGTACTTTTCATTATATATTTCATTTTTCCAGTTGAATGCTATTATTTCATCAGGTTCTCTAGCATACATTTGGTAATTGAGAGGTACAGCATTAACCTACAAACTACCTTTGGTGTTGTTGCCATTCTAACTATATGTACATGGTTCAGCCATAGTCCTGAATATCCCTCCAGCTATTTAAGTTGTTTATTTCTTTAAGGAGCTCTTTTTCTACATATATTTTGTGTCCTTGGTAGACTGATCCCAGATAGTTTATGCATTCTGTTGTCTTAAACAACTGGTCTTCTCTTTCTTATACTGCCTCTTAGATGCTGTTATCATTACAAAGAAATGCTATCTATTTGGGGGTGTTTATTTTGTAGTGTTGAATGCCACTGAAAGTATTTCAATTAACAGCTCTGCATATTCTCTAGGATTTTGTCAGCAAATTATTATTTCATCAGCAAATAATGATTGCTTTATCTCCTCTTTTCCTATCTTGGTGGATTAATTTCTTTGCCTCATATTTTTGGGGAGAGTGGGTGTCCTGGCTTTACTCTTCTCTTTATTAGAAGAGCATATCTCATGTCCCTTTTGTATGTGATGCTTGTTTTTGGTATTAGATGATTTTCATGAAATTAAAAAAAATTTTTTATGAAATTTTTTTGAGATTTAAAAATTTTTTTATGAAATTTATGAAAATTTTTTTATGAAATTTTTTTTGAAATTTAAAAAATGCTCCTCTTTGCCTATATTTTATGGAGTTTTTAGCATAAATGAATGGAGTTTTTAGCTGTACTTTGACAAAAACCCTTTTCTTCTTCTATTGAACTGTGTTTTTGTTTTTCATTAAATTTAATAATTATATTGGTTGTATTCCTAATGTTATCCTTGCATCCCTGGCATAAATTCAGTTTTGTAATAATAAATAATTTCCTGGATGGATTAATGTCTATTTGACATGATTTTATTTAAATTTTTAATTGATGTGCATTAATAATATTGATTTTTAGTTCCCTTGTGTTTTACCCTTCCCAATTTATAAAAAAAAAGGAATAATTTGTCTCATAAAAAGAATTTGGTATGATGCTTTCTTTCTCATTTTTGTGAATAATTTTTATAGAAATCATAATAATTGCCCCTTAAAGGTTTGATAGAATCTGTCCATCAGGGACAGGATTTCCCCCCCTTGCCAGTTTCTTTACAAATAGTTGTCTGTTCATTTGGGTGATTTGCATTTTTGAAAGTCTTTCCTATTTTGTGTGTTCTCAATTTGGGGTACATAGAAGTGCAAAATAGGTTAAGATAATTTTTTTCATTTTTCTGATACGGTTATAATTTTTGCCATGGTGCATCTGTTTGGTTTTTTTTACCTTTGTTTTTTACCTCTTGTTTTACCTTTGTTGTTTTGTTGATTTGGTTTTCTTCCCTCTTGGTTAAAGGCTTATCAATTTTTTAGTTATTTCAAAGAACCAGTTTTTATTTTTTTTCACAATTTCAGTAGCTATTTTGTTTCTAGTTTATCTATTCTCTAATTTTAATATCACCCTTTTGGACTATTTTAGATTTATTTGTTGATTTTCTAATTTTTTTGTCTTTTTGGAGGGGGGAAGGCAGGGCACTTGGGGTTAAGTGACTTGCCCAAGGTCACAAAGCTAGTAAGTGTTAAGTGTCTGACACTTGATTTGAACTTAGTCCTCCAGACTTCAGGAGTATTCTCTGAATCTATTCACTGCACCACCTAGCTACCCCAGATCTTCTAATTCTTAAAAAATGTGTTTTCAATTCATTAATTGTCTCCTTTTCTATTTTGTTAATATATGTTTGTATAGATATCATTTTGACCCTATGGGCTGTTTTAGCTACGTAAGAAATTTTATGTATTGTTTTATTATTATCATTTTCTTCACAATATTCTTGTTTCCATTTTGTTTTGGACCATTTAATTAAGTGAGATTTCATTGCTAAGTCTTCATTCAGTTTTCTGTTTTTTTGGTTGTTCTCCCTAAACTGATTATTATTTTTATTGTGGAAAGGTATAATAAAGATGTGGTTTTTTTCTACCTTTTAACAGTTGCTTGCAATATTTCTGTGTCCCAGTATAGGACTAATTGAAAAACTTCTGTGTTGTTCTGATAAAATGCATATTTATTAGTGGCCCTGTTTAAGAGACACCATGAGCTCTTGAGTTTCTCTAGCAACTTATTAAATTGGATAATGTCTTTTTCAATTATTGGTTAGAGTTGTCCAAAGCTGAGAGAAGGATATTGAAATCTCCTGCAGTTATTGTATTATTGTCTATCTCTTCCTGTAATTGAATTGAATTTTGCTTTATGAATTCAGATATTAAAGATTTTGGAACATATAAGTTCAATATTAATGTTTGTTTATAATCTATAGTTCCTTTTATTTTCCCTCTTTACCTCTTTTTTCTGTTTTGAATCTTTGTTCTTGAATTGTGTGATTGAAACTCCTACTTTTCTGCACTTACCTGATGCATAGAAAATTTTGTTTCAACCTTCATTCTTTTTTGTGTATCTTTTTTCGGTATGTTTCTAGTAAGCAACAAATTGTTGGGTTTTGTTTTCTTATCCAACCTGTCACTTCTTCATTTTATTGGATTGTTTAATACGCTTATATTTTAAGTTATGAGATTTAGGTTTATGTTTTCATTGATTTGTCTCTAAAATTGGGGACTTAGGGGCAGCTGGGTGGCACAGTGAATAGAGCACTGGTCCTAGAGTCAGGAGGACCTGAGTTCAAATTTGGCCTCAGACACTTGACACTTAGTAGCTGTGTGAACTTGGGGAAGTCTCTTAACCCTAATTGCCTTGCATTCCCACTCTCCAAAAAAATAAAATAAAATTGGGGTTTTAAATTAAGATTTTTCCCTCTTTCTCAGTAAAGGTAGCACTTTATCATTTCAATTACTCCACCTTAATCAAATTTAAAAGCAGCCCTATTCTAAATAACTCTCTTTTCCTCACCTTCCTCTTCCTGTTTCCTACCCTTTTCTCTAGTGTTAGAGATGTATTTGACTCATTAATTCCTTCTGCTTTCTTCCTTTTATCTAATTCTTTCCCAGTTTTTTAAAATCTCAGTTAAGTATTCAATTAAAATCCCCCATTGTCTCCTCCCCTTTAACTTGTTTTCTTAGTTATTTTTAAATTGCTTTTTCTTTTTTTCCAAAAAGGATTTTCTCCCTATTCTCTTCATTATTTATTTTCCCTTCCTAATTATTCTAGGCTTTAATTTTTTAATTTCTGGCTTTTTTGTTTATTTGTTCCTTCTTAAGTTCCTGTATTCCTCATAGAATTTAAGCTTCTAAGGTATCAATCTTGGATTGCCTCTTCTAAAAAGTTTCTATGTTATTGGTATGTGTATCTTGTTTCCTGATCCCCCTTTCTGTTTTACCTCACTTTTAGAAATACTAATTCCTATAGAGAATGCAAATATTGCACCATTATGGGCATTTTCCTGGGTCCCTGATTATACAGTTCATTACTATCCTTTGTCTTCTCTATGATTTTTGTTACCATTTATTATACAATCTCTGCTCTGGTTCCATACCACTTTTATGAGTGTCAGTCGCCCCTCAGAACTCTGATTCCCCAGGTCCTGAGACAGGCTGAATGGTCTTTCTAAGAAAAAAAAAAAAAACCCGAATATTATAGCCATTGTAAAGTTCCTGTCTCCAAAGAAATTATTTTGATTTATCTTCATGACATTCCTTTGAAGCAGAGCAGCCATGTATTATTCTCTTTTGAAAAATAATAAAGAAATCGGAACACAGGCAGGTTAAATGACAGAAGTTTAATGCTGCATAAGTTCTATATGATTGAGGTCTGACTTGCAGCCTCATACAATTTCCATTACATCCAGCTGAAAGATTAATATGATGTCCTTTCGTTTAAATTGTTTAAAATACCTAAAGAATGGTAAGATGATAAATAAAAAAAACCCAAGAATATCCTTTCATAGTCAACATTGAATCCTTTAGTTCGCTTTTAAGAGGATATGAAATCACAATAACAGTAGTCAGCACTTGAGAGTTTCCAAAGCACTTTACAAATATTGTCTCATTTCCCCCCACACGACAAATCCGCTGAACAACGTAGCTGACCGCAGTGGACCGCTAGAGACAAGCGAGATAATATTCATTTTTATTTATGTTTGTTCCCATCTAATTCTAATTTGGCTTCCTTACTGCATTTAATATTAAGTAGGATGAAAAATATTACATCGTCAGTTTGGAAAGAAAACTCACAAGGAAAGTATATTATCTTGGTATTGAGAGACAAGTTCCAAAGAACGTTGTGACGGAAGAAATTCTGTAATTACAGCAAATATAGGAAATCTAGGAAAGATTGTTTGGGGATACTGAGGCTCAAATTGACTTATTAATTTGTGAAATATGGGCCAAGTATGGCAATCCATAGGTTTTACACGTAGTGTGCAATGGCCCTACCTACAACTACTGTTAACTTTATTTTTCATAATTCCTTCTTTTCTGTCTCTTTTTCAGAGGGAGGGGGCTTGTTAAATGTTTGTTTTTTATGTAAAACATTCAAACAATATTTATTAAGCATCTTTTATATATAAACATTCTTTTAGCCAATGTATATGTGCCTGTGTGCATAAGTGTATGAGGAAGGGGAAGGGAGGGTAAAAGGTAAAATACTCATAATTCCTGGCTTCAAGAAGTTTATAAGCTTATAAAAGAGAAGAAATATAAAGACATTTTTCAGTGTAGGAAAAATGGAGAGACTCGTTGGACGACTTTCAGAGGGGGATCAACAATATGCTCTAAAGACAATTAGCAAGAATTAAGATACGGATGGTTAGAAACTCAGTATCTCAAACATTTCCATAAGTCATGACTCAGAAATCATTTCAGGCATAAAGACATTATACAAGTTTAAAGAAGTGAGGAAGTGTAGGGGCAGTGGAAAGAACGCTGGACTTAGAGTCAAAACATAGGGGTTTCTGAGCCCCAGCTCAGAGTTACTAGCTATGTTAAATAAATTGAGTTCATTCTTTAAAAATGTTATTCGGGGCAAAGGGAAGGGGGAGAGGACAAGGGAGGGATCTTTAGAGGGAAGGGTGAGGGAATAGGTAAATAGAACTATAGAAGGGTGTTTAGATTTATGGGAATGAGAGGGGAGAGAAGGGATCTTGGGACGGGGGAGGCAAGTAACAGAAGGGGAAAGGAGTAGGTAGAGATAAAGTAGAGGAGACAGGAGGGATGGGAATGAAAACAAAGATCAGGAGTAGAACAGGTTTGGGAAACTCTATGTCTGTATATGTCTGTCTGTATGTATATATCTATAGCTATGGAGAAACACATCTAAACTTTATTGTAGCCTTCTGGGGGGCGATGATCAGGGAAGGGGAAAAACGAAGTGACAAAGAGCGCAGCAGAGAACAAAAGAAAAGTCACAAGGAAGCAAAGAAAAGATGGACAATTCTCAACATGAGCATTATTTATCATATAGTCTTTCTTGAAATGAAAATTTATTGTTCCGTATTTTGAATCCTCTCTTACGCCCTGCTATGCATACAATACACTTTTTTTCATTTCTAACTTTGTATGCAAGTTCCGATATTTAATTTTATGTTTTTTTTTTCTTTTCTCTATTCTGTATTTGTGTTCTGGTGTTTGAATCTAAAATAAAATTCTGGAAAAATGTTATTAAATACATTCTATGAGGAGAACATTTAGCTTTAGTTTCTTCATCTACTACCTTTGTTTCTGCTTATATGCTGCTGAGTGAAGCATGAGAAAACCTTGAAAGTGAATTGACTTGAGTCCACTACAAATTTAGGCTGCAAGTCAGTTGGGTCCTTACTTATGGCAAGGCAAAACTTTATACTTCCCTATGTGACTCAGTGTTCCATTCACCACAGCAGTACTTCTAAATCTTTTTATTCTTTCTTAAACTTCCCACAGCTCTCCCTGGGCCCACCCTCTCAGCCGAGAGCATTGCCTCATGTTTTACTAAAAAAAAATTTCCGTATTTGCTAAGTTTCTGCTTCTCCCTTCTTCCTCACGTCACTCAAATACCTTCCCCCATTACCTTCTCCTTCACCCCCTTCATGGCCCTTCTCTTTCTCAGACAAAGCAAACCCATCTATAGCTGAGGCACTTGGTGGTGCAATGGATAGAGCTCTGAGACTGGCTTTGGCAAGACCTAAATTCCAATCTGGCCTCAGACACTCATTAGCTGTGTGACCCCGGCAATTTACGTACCTTCTATTTGCCTCACCTCCCAGGGTCAAATAGAAAAGCCCTTCAAAGCCTGGCCCCCATTCTACCCTTGCAATTTTCTTATAATTGACCCTAATCCATGTACTTGGTGAAATAACGACACTGGTCTCCTTTCTCTTCCTAGAACAAGACACCACCTCCCTGAACTCTGAGTCCCTTTAACAGTTGTCCCCGATGCCAGGAATGTTCTCCCTCGTTATTTGTTTTTCTCCTGGCTTCTCTGGCTTCCTTCAGATGCCAGCCAAAGTCCCAGCTTCTAAAAGAAGACTGTCTTAATCTCCTTTAATATTAGGGCCTTTCCTCTGTTGATTATCTCCAATTCATTCTTTAAGTATCTTGTTCATACATAGGTTATACACTGTCTTCTCCATAATGCTGTGAGCTCCTTGAGAATTGAGTCACCTTTTTTTTTAACCTAGAAGGGATTTCTTCGTTTGTCCCAATACTTAACGTTGTTCCTGCCATATAGCTGGTGATTGGAAATGTATATGTGTATATGTGTATATGTGTAAATATATATATATATATATATGTGTGTGTGTGTGTGTGTGTGTGTGTGTGTGTGTGTCTGCTTGACTATATTATTATTATATTAGAGTATAAAATGAGAACACAGATACTCACACTATCCACTTCACAGATTCTTGGGAAATTAGCCAATATTACTGCATGGAAAAAATGGACTATTGTTAGTTACCCTTAGCAGGTTCCTCTAGTCTTCAGAAGAAGAATCATCAAAGAAGAGCTTTACCTCTTAGCTTCCGTAATGCTTCCCATTGTATTCCTCAGCCTTGCTTCACTTCTGCTCTATCATTGCCAATTTTCAGTACTATTTGTTTTATTTTTATACTTGGTTTCATCTGCAGTTTTGAATGACATGTGTATTCATATGTGAATATGTACTTGCATGTGGACATTTCTGAGGAAATTCACAAATAGCTCTTTTGCTCTGAGATCCTAATAACCTTTCAGATCCTTGACAAATGAATGGGTTTAAATGAGAGAAAGGTGTGCCAAGTATCTCTCTCTTTTATAGCACTTAGTATTCATTGTAATTATATATACTTTACTCATCCCTGGTAAATTGTTGGGAGAGTAAGGGTATTTTTGTGCAGTACAACTATAGACATCTATTTGTAAAGCATCTTACAATTCATATAAGTTTGCTAATATAAGAATTCTTTCTATAATCCCTTGACAATTCAGCATTCAGCCTCAAAACATATCCAGGGACACAGATTTCATTATTTGTATGGCAAATTCTCTTTACTCAGTAGCTCTAATTGATAGAAAAGTCCTTATTTTGAATCATATAAACATTATTGTATTCACTCTAGCACCTTGTATGAGAAAAAATTATGATTTATTAAATGTGAAAATGATTGAATGGTCAGAATGACTTTAAAAAATGAGCTGGCCTGGACCATTACTTTACAAATGAAGAAAATGAGGTCTCTGTGAGGTTAGGTGATTCACCAGAAGTTGCATGGTAGGAATGAGTGGCAGAGTAAGACTAGAAACCAAGGTTTCTGAATGTCAGTTAAGTGTTTTAACCACTATTCCATAAACTTAGGTTGGCTTAAGTCACAACATGTACTTATATAGCATTTTTCTTCATGACTTTTGTAACAAGTTTGTGATATTTTAAACTTTTAACTAACCTGAAATAATTTCTGGCATAATTTTTCATTTTAATATTAACTCCAAATATGTACTAAAATTGTACAATGATTCGTGACTATATTAATTTATGAAAATGGATATTTTCCAGAAAAAAAAGTATGGTAGAAAATTTTAAAATAGAAAATATAATGAGAATATAGCTGATCTATGCTCTCCTATAAAGAATGCTCTATGCTAATAAAATTTAATTGAGTTTTTTTCTTTGGCTAACTAGAAATTCAGCAAGGGTTATTTGAAAATTATTCTATGGCAGCTTTAGAAATAGCTAATTTTTAACTTTCTTTTAATTTTAATGAAAAATGAAGCACCATTAGTGTCTGGTTTTCACTAGAGAGGACTGAAGTGTCATTGCTTTGCATTTGCATTAGATCTCAGCAATGGCGAGAGGTGATGAGTTGGTGATGGGCTGTTTTCACTGCACTACCGATTGGGTAAATTTATGCTCATGGCCCAGAATGACACATAGTTGTAGCATTAACAATTTGTCTGCATTCCCTTTTGTAATAAAATCATTAACAGATAATTTAACTCACAACTCACCAGGAAGAGGTGATCGTATCTAAGGTGCATTTTGTTCAGTCTTTATTTTTCTATGGTGTCAGTCTGGTGAATTTTGAGTGTGGAATTAGGAGGCCCATTTTTATTATTATTTTTACTCTACTGATGCTTAACATTCTTTGAAATATTGAAATACTATTTTTCTCTACCTTGTTCCTTCTTCTTTCTCTCTTTCCCTTCCTTCCTATTTCTACCTACTCACTTCCAAAATAAGATACTTAACAAATTCAATATATTTCACAACAAGGAAATGATGTGTAAAACATGACAGTCTCTCTCACAGGAATAGAACAAATAGATACCATCATGCTACTGACACGATCTGATTACTATAATCAGATGATGAATTTGACTCTTGAATTTCTGAGAGCTAAGGCAAAAAGATAATCATGATGGGCTACGTAGTTTCCATAGTTTAACAAGAAAACATACAGGTTTGTCTGACGGGGGCAAACTCCAGCATAAATTCGTTTCCTTAAAGATTTTGAAATCTAATGCCTTTGAGTTATTTTCCTTTTTTTCTTTAAAATTTTTAAATTTTATTTTAGTTTGCATCATTCATTTCCACAAGATTTTGAGTTACATATTTTCTCCCCATCTTTCCCCTACCCACCACCCCAAAACAGCCATCCCAGTGTATCCCCTTCCCCCAATCTATTCTCTCCTATGTCTTCCTTCCTCACCCCTCTGACTTTTCAATAGGGCAGGATGGATCTCCGAACCACAGTGCCTGTGTATCTCAAGTTCCAGTTGGATGTAGTTAATAATAATAATAATAATAATTGCATGTATATATATATAGATATAGATATATATTTTTAACATTTGATTATAGAACTTTAGATTCTAGATTCTTTCTCTTCTTCCCTCATCACCCAGCCCCACTGGAAGGACAAGCAATCAAATACAGGTTGAACATGTGAAATTACGCAGAACCTCTCCATAGTGAGCACACTGTGAGAGTCTGATTGCATGTCCTTCTTCCTATCCTGCCCCCCCAAACACTCTCCACCCTGTCCCTGTCCCTCTACAGAAATGCAAACATTCATCAGCCCTCCCCCTCACCCTGCCCTCCCCTCCATCATCTCACCTCTCATCCCCTTTCCCCCTACTCTTCTATGTGGCAAGATGCCCAGTTTAAAGTTTTTCCCTAAGCTAAATTCCATGAGAGTAAGGTTGACTCTTTCCCTTTTGCCTTCCTGTTCTCCCTATTGTAACAATTATCTCTTGCCTCTTCCATGAGATGCTCAACCCCATTCTGACTCTCCCTGTCTTCTCTCATCTAATACTCTCTCACCTCAGAATTTCACCATTTGGAATATTATCCCTTCCTATTCAATTGATCTTATGCCCTCTATGGATTCATTTATACATATACTCAGATATGTGCTTGTATGCATATGAAAACCCTCTT
>JAQQSV010006903.1:0-14157 GCA_028646515.1 Pseudochirops corinnae
CTCTGTCCCAAATCGCTGGGGTCCTCCCGGCTGCCATAGCTCTCAGGAAGGTGCTGGGTCCCTTTCCCACTTTTGGCTCACTGGATAAAGAAGACTCACAGGACCAAAGCCCAAGACCGCGATCTGGATCCAGGTCGCTCAATGCGAGAGCACTTGGCCTCAATCGCTTAGTCCCCCTGCAGTCTGCAGGCCGAGGGTGTGGAAGTTGCAATGCGGAGGTGGGTGCAAAACCTCTGCCTTTCGCTTTCCCTCCCTGGAGGCATTTCAGCTGGACGGCTTTTCTCCTAAGACCTCGCAAGCCCCACTGACCTAGTTCTGAACATTGCTGCAGCTGCTGCCAATCCACTCACCCAAGGCTCCTCAGCTCCTCTCGTCTAGCCACCCCCGGGGCTCAGCCAGGGCTTCAGGCCGGGCTGGTTTCCGTTCACAGTGCTGATATGGTTCCTCGTAGCCGAGTTGATTTTAGTAGAAAATATATTTGTGTGTGTTTTGGAGTTCTAGGATTAGTTTAGAGTCATATTTTATGGGTATTTTGGGGTGGCTATGTGAGAGCTGCGATATGTTGCTGCTCCTACACCGCCATCTTGGCTCCACCCCCTAACACTGAGAAAACAATTCTCAGAAATTATAAGGTTTTAAACATTTATTAAAACTTCTAATAAAAATCTCTTTGTATCACTAATGATTACGCCAGCTAGCAAAGTAGGATCATAATTAAAAGAAAAGAGAAATAGTCTTCCAGGTCTCAGGCTCTGGAAATTATCCTGAGGTTTCTGTTTTTTGCCCCTTTCCCAAGAGGGCAGTGTTGGTGGGTCTAGGATACCTTGTGTCTAAGGTCTAAGGTCTCTCCCCAGATCTACCCCATCCCAACTCCCATTTAATTTATCTTGGGCATCAGAATTCCTAGTTATAGCTTTGACTTGACAGAGATCAGAAAAGTAACTCTGAGTGTAATTTTTTTTCAGTGAACACATCTTAAATTTCTAGAGATAGGAAAGGTTAGCCAGGACAAGACTCAGGGAGGACATGATAGACATCTTTAAGTATTTGAAGAGCTAGAAGAGGAACTAGATTTGTTCCATTCGATCCCTAAAGACAGGGCAAAGGAGCAATGGGTAGAAGCTGAGATGAGGCTTGATGTCAAGAAAAAAAAATGACTAACAACAAGAGCTATCCCAAAGTGAAATGGGTTACATAAACAAGGTGGGGTTTCTCTTTCACTTAGTTTCCTATAAAGGCTAGATATGTTGTAAAAAGATTTCTTTAGGAGAAATGGCTTGGCCTACATAGCCATTAAGATGCCTTCTACCTTGGAGACCCTGTGATTTTGCAAGACAGATTTTAACAGGTCTCAGTCCTCCAGAGATTCAGCAATTAAAACAAGCAAACAAATGAAAAACCTCAGCTTGATCAGTAACAATATTGTCACTGTCAAGGAAATACAAAATGAGCAAGAGATTTGCTCACCTACATCTGTAGTGATTGGCATGGACATGCTATACTTACTGTAGTGTGAGAAAGGAAGTCTTCAATTAAATCTTTGGAGAGATTTTTTTTTTATAAATAACTGTGATGCTTCGAAATCTTTGCCTAATTACAGGTCTTACTATTTTCCAAAATGCATTGTCAGTGCTCCCATCACCAGTAATGTCTGTCATATGAAATAGAAGCCACTTGTGAGATGGGAAGGTTTTGTGCTAGGATGGTTTTAAATGGGATATATTTGAGTTTCTAGGAAAGCTTTTCTCCCCAAACACTTTACTGAACTTGTCTCGTTCTGCACCTTAGAAATAGGAGTTTGGTAAGTTCTAGGCACGCAAAGAAATCACTGTTCTGAGTGGATCATGAGGAAAGCCACTCTCTTTGAACCTTTATTTATCACTATATCAATGCTGATGCAAAACAAAAGGAGAGTCATATCTCTAAATATATTTGAAAAGTTTATTTTTTAAATGCTATATGTTGTGATTATTCATGTTGACATTTTAATGATTATTGCATGGGCAAGCAAAATGCCATAAGTGTTTTACATTTATGTCATTCCTGATCATCACAAACTCATATAGTTAAAGGCAGGACTATATGAGGATCCCTAGTCTGGAGGGAATCATTATCTTCAAGGAGGATTGCATTAGCACCTTTCAAGATGAATAACTATGTATCCTGCTCAGTTCAATAAGTACTTAATGGGAATCAACTACCATGAAACTTGCCTAAACTCTGTGGGGTATGCAAAGGAATTATTGGCAACTCCTGCCCTCCAGAAGATTACAGTTTTGTTGGAAAGACACATGAAATAATTTGAAAATAAATACCAAGTTTCTCATTTTATCATCATCATCATGGTTATTCTTATCATTAGTGTAAAGTGTATGTTGCCTATGTAAGTAATGTGTATGTCAACATCGCTTTTTCTAAATGCAGCTCATGAAGAGGTTTTCAACAGATATCTCAGTAATCTTGTAATGCCTTCAACAAAGAAGAGTATGATCCCTTCCTGGAAGATATAGAGAACATGATCATAGATTATTAGATACCTTATTTGTTGATGTGAAAAACAAGCAAATTTTAGTTTATGGATTTGCATATTCCATTTTTTCATTTAATTATTATTTCATTTATTTATTTTTCTTCTCTTCACAACCGAGATAAATATCTTTTTTTCTTTCAATTTTTAAATTTTTAATCATGTAAATCATTGAACCAATTATAGTTTACTATCAGATATATCTAAAGACATTCTTGGCCATATTGCTATTTGATTTCCCCAATGACTTTTATGAAATAGTGAATCATTTTTCCAATGTTTTGTAATCTCACATTTAGCAAGCAGAAATCTATTATATTCCCCTGGTTCAAATCCTAGATTCTCCATTCCATTCCAATTGATCTATTTTTTCATTTTAAAAAATCTAGTACCAGATAATTTGGGTGATTCCTGTTTTATAATAAATTTTGAAATCAAATAGAATAATTGCTTATTTCATCAGTTTTCTCAAAGTTTCCCTTGCTCTTTTTGCCAAATTTTCTTTCATATAATCTCAGTCAATTTTTATGTAAAACAAATGGTCAACCCTGGGGCTTCATTAATATAATATCCACAGAACATTTAAAGAACCAGAGGAAGGCCTCTAGAATGTTGATTGGATACCCTCCACCTCCCAACCCACTCAAGAAAGACAGGGAAAAGAACTTCACAGGGTAAGATGATACAGATAGGTTGCTATCTGGATTTGTGGACAGAGTAGCCCCAGCAATGAGCTCACAGCTCCCTTGAAGTGTTTCATTCTTGAGATATTCACCTAACTCTTTGAGTTAGTTTCATGGTAATTGAGTTGGTATAGACTTGAATCTATGAATTTTGAAGCTACCAATTTGTGGAGGAATCTTCTGTGTAATGGAAAATAGAAGGGATTGAGAGTCAAGGAAGCTGGTTTTAGACCCAACTTGCTCACTAATTTAAAACATCTCAATCTCTCTGAGCAGCTTCCTTAGTGGTAAATTGAGAGGATGGAACTAAATACCTTCTACAAGTCTTTCTAGCTCTGGCATGCTATGAGTCTATGAATCCATGTGGTACATTTGCATTGCACAGAAAACTTTTGGGAAACAAATAGAACAAAGGGAATTAGGAGATGGGAGTTGCTGAAGAGTAATTCCCTGGATGTGTAGGAGTGACCCTGCTTTTAGGAATAATACAAATCTCAAAATGGTAGAAGGGAAAGTAGGGAACTCTTCTCATCTCTGCCACCATTAGCAAATACTGGTCAGAACTCAGCAGTATCAAGGCAATGAACCAAGGAAACTAAGTAACATGCCACTTGGTTTGCAATGGAGAATATAAACCATAAAAACAGGTCTGTTTCATGAACTTAATGAAGTGGAACAAGAAAAGAGATATTTTAAATGGCTGCTTAAATGCTTTACAAAATCTCAGAATTTCAAAATTGGGAAGGACCTTAGTGGCCATCTAGTCCAAGTCATACCTGTAAAAATAATTCCATCTCCACCATATGCTACATATGGTCATCTAGCTTTGCTTCAAGACCTCCGCTGAGGAGAGTCCCACTACCCAGAGGGCAGCCCACTCCACTTTTGGGTAGCTCTGTTATACATAGTTCCTCTTTAAATCAAGCCTAAATTAGCTTTTACCCAACATTAACCAATGCCTTCAGTGGTACTTGCACACCCTACACCCATTAGTTCTCTCTTTTTCCCTTTCCTATCTTAAATAGGAATGCCACTACATTTACCCAGACAAACACCAATGTAAGTCCTCCCCTTGAGGCTTGCTTTAGGGCTCACTCTTTACCCCTTGGTCGCACATTTTCTTATAGGGGAATGGACATCTTTTCTGCCAGTCTGAGGATGGAAGTTAATACCTTATCTAAGACTTATTCATTAGAGGCAAGAACCTGGTTCAGCAGTAAAATGCTTGATTGGTCATTGCTTGATTGGTCCACTGAAAATTGTCAGAAACTTGTTTTCATTTTCATGGCCATTGATAAACCTCATGTGGCAATCAATAAAAGGTGCTCACAAAATATAAAGACAAATCACTTGGGCTGTGATGATTTGGCACTGGTTAGCAGCTCTGATTTCCTCTACTAAAGCAGAAGAGTTTAGTTAGAAGAAAAAAATCTTGTCAAAATGTTTTGTGTGGTAGTTCTGGATTGAATTTGTCACTGAGAAACAACTGACTATTCATTCACTATTTTACTCTTTTCTAAAATGGTTGCTTTGTTTCATTCTTGCTTTGATATTACAATCCAA
Organism: Pseudochirops corinnae; assembly: GCA_028646515.1. NCBI lineage: Eukaryota > Metazoa > Chordata > Mammalia > Diprotodontia > Pseudocheiridae > Pseudochirops > Pseudochirops corinnae. The sequence continues at coordinate 4,774 of JAQQSV010006903.1, forward strand.
AAATGCAACAGGTAGATGAAAGCCAGGGCCTCTCAAAGCCCCCTTCAGTTGGGGACTGAAGGTTTTCTTCACACATAGCCCTCCCATTACCATTGCCATCTATAGAACCAAATCCTACTCTACCTTCCATAAATGAAGTTGACTTTAGATTACCATTTGCAAAATTAGCACCAAGCTGGCCATGTGTCATTGACAAATGCATCAAAGAAGGTGCTGTGCTCTATAAGCAAAGCAGAATTGGAGTAGCTCAAAAGAAATGTGAGATGTGCAAATTTAGAGAATCCACCCCAAATGTTCACATGGACTATTTGTACATGTCCTGCACTCTGAATTTGTATTGGCTTGATCAGCCACAGTCAGACCCAGTGTAATTTGACTCTAACACAGTAATGCCATTTTGATCCTCTTTGAGAACCAAGGACAACCACCAACCAATTCAACAAATAAAGGTTTAGGTGAGGGCCACTAAAAAGAAATAAGGTTACTGTTATCACCAGCCAACAACCAGGTCATGAACCCTTGATGGTGTCACAGTGGAATAAACTTTCAGTGTTCTGCTCATGCATTGGGATCTCTTTCATCATATGGTCCTTCCAGGAACCATTATTGCCCAGATTCCTGGACCAAGTAGCAGCCACTATCACAGGTTATGATGTTGAGGGACAGAAGAATGTAATGTTTACCCCAGTTATATATTTCTTAAAATTAATGGTTTTTTTCCAATTCTCCCATCTCTTTCTGTGATACTCTGTGTACCCTTATCAATTGATAATTTTCATTCCATAAGAAAAATGTAGGCCTCTTTATTCACTGCTGACACTACTTGTCTCTCCATTTTATTCCAGTAACATCTCTTCCTATAAAATTACCAATTAATATCACTCAGTTCACATCATTGTTATGATCTACCATCCTTCAGGTCATTTCCCCTCCTTTTTCAGAATTCATTATTTGGTTCTCAGTCTTGTTTTCTACCCAACTCTACCCAAAAGATTTGGGAACTTCAATATTCACATCGATGTTGCTTTAAAAATAGTTGGCTATTAGCACAGCAACCTTCTCACCTTCCATATACTGAACCTCCACTCTACCTTAACTATACACATGACCAAATTCACAATCATCCAAAACTATTCTACTTTTTAAAAACTTAAACTCAGAAATGTTCTTCTCTAATCAAAATCTTCATTTTTTCCATCTTTCTCTCCATCTCACATGTCCTAAAATTCAATATGGCATATGCTGACTCCAGCTTGGAATTCACATTATCCTCTTCTCTGTTTTTTGAAATCCTGAGTGAAGGAAAATAATTTCCCTCAAGGTGTACCTTTGGTACCACTTTTTATATGAAATCTTCCTTGATGCTTACAGTTGTTAGTATTCTTTTGTCTAGCATATTTATATGTGTACATGTTGAATCTTTTCAGAAGAAAAGAAGGGACTGCTTTGCTGTTTTCAAACTTTCTTTAATTTTATTTCAATTAACAATCATTTAATTTCCCTTTCAGGCAACTAGGTGACACAATGGTTAGAGTGCTGGGCCTGGAGTCAGGAAGACTTGAATTCAATCTAACTTCTGACACTTATTAGCTATATGACCCTGGGCAAGTCACTTAATCCTGTTTGCCTCAGTTTCCTCATCTGTAAAATGAGCTGGAGAAAGAAATGGCAAACCACTCCAGTATCTCTGCCAAGAAAACCCCAAATGGACTCATAAAAGTTGGACACAACTGAAATGACTAAAGAACAACAACAATGTCCTTCCACTTCTCTCCCAGCAATTAACAGAAAAGTAAAACCAAACCCTTGTAAAAAATACACAATCAAGAGAAACAAACTTCCACATTGGCTAATCCAAAAATACATGTCTCTTTATATATCTGAGGCCAATTACCTTTTTTTCAGGAGGTGGGTAGCAAGCTTCTTCAATGATCATCTGAAATCACAGTTGGTCACTGCATAGGACAAATTTTTTAAGTCTTTCAAAGTTTTCTTTACAATGCTGTTTTATTGTACACATTTTTCTCCTGGTTGTGCTTACTTTGCTCTGTATCAGTTTTTACAAGTCTTCCCAGGTTTCTCTAAGAGTATTATTTTTGCTATTTCTTATAGCACATTAATATTCCACTATGGTCATATACGATAGCGTGTTTAGCTATTCTCTGATTTATAGATATCTTCTTAATCTCCAGTTCTTCACCATTATAAAAAGAGCTATCATATCTAGATATGTAATATGTATGTACATGTATGTATATATGCATGTACGTATATCTAAAGGATATCTGTATATAGCCCTTTTCCTTTTTCTTTAATCTCTTTGAGACTATAGATGAGTCAAAGCATATTTACAGTATAGTGATTTTTGGAGCAGAGTTTCAAATTGCTTTCCTGAATGCTTAGACCAATTCACAATTCTACCAACAGTATATCAATGTGTTCATTTTCCCTCAGCAACTCCAGCATTTGTCATTTTCTTTTCTGTCAACTTTGCCAGTCTGATAAGTATGAGGCAGAAACCCAGAATTTCTTTAATCTACACTTCTCTGATTCTTAATGATTTGAATCATTCCTCCCACCCCCATTCCCCATATATGGTTATTTTGTTTTTAATCTTCATAGCCTTGGTGCTTAGTACATAGTAGGCACTTAATAAATATTTATTGAATTAAATGTATTTGAATTAGTGAATAAGGATCATGGAAAAGAACTATAGGATTACTTATCTAATAAGTACCACAGACAACTAGATAAATTGAATGCTAGATAGTTTATGCAAAATCATAATTCTCAAGTGAAAAGAAAGATTTAATACAATGATGTTTACATACCAACTAGATACAGTTTAAGGTCCTTTCCAATTCTGTGAGTCTATGAGATCTCTTAGAAGGAATAGACAATAATAATAATAATATCTCATATTTCAAAAATGCTTGAAGGCTTAAGAATCACATTTTGTCATGAGAGTCAATGATGTAGAGAAACTTTCATTATTTTCATCTTATAGAGGAAATTGCAATTTCCATACAGGGTTATGATTTGCTCAGGGTCATATAACTAGTATCACAGCAGATTTTGAGCTAAGATTTGAACACCTAACTTGGACTCCTGTACTTTTTTGTGTCTTCTTTATTTTTTTTTTTTAATTTCTCCCCAGTGTCATACTTTACAAGGAATAAGCATTCAGCAAATATTTGTTGAGATGAACTAAACTGAATGGAGACTGAGTTTGTACTTCCACTTTTATACATAGAACATTCTCTTTTCCTCTCCATTACTCTTTTCTCTTAGCAATCAAACCTTCTGTCCCTGATTAAGAGACATAATATTTTATACTTAGGAATACTGTAACTACTGGTAACAAAGATAGGAAAATAGACTTGCCAAAAACCTTGATGGTCAAGAATGGAAAACTTTATTGACTAAGTGCTAAAAGATCCAGGTCTTTACCTTTCCCACATTAGATTGTGAGCTCCCCAAGTGTACAGGCTGTCTTTTGCTTTTTTTTATCCTAAGCATTTAAAATAGTACCTGATACCTACTAGGCATTTAATAAATGTTTATTTTGACTTAGTGGTAATAAACAGGAGCTATTTTCAAACCTGACTGATTTTCAGAACAAAGGACTTTAATAAAGCTGGTCAAAACCCATCACAATATAACTTATTACATATTACATTTCAGTAGGTCAGATTATAGAGATTCAGCTTACATTACTGAGTCCTCCTAGCCCTATCCCAGCTAACCTATATTTATTTGTCACAAACACACCCCATAGCTTATATGTGTGATTTAGACTGTTCAAGCAACTTGTGGCTATTGAGTCAACCTTCTATTCCCCGGGTTAGAAAATAGAATATTGTATGTAATTCGGGGGTCTCTGAAAGTTGTATACTCATTTGTAATTTAATAGAGTTGGTCTTGTGCCTCTGGGATAGCACAGTGTAATTTAGCATGTACCATTTAACACTTAAATGTTTTTCAAATTGCCTGACTTAGCTATTGGGAAATTATTAGCATTGCATGAAAAAAAAATAATGAAATATGAAACCTGAAAAAGTAAGGAATGCTACTTAAAATAATAGAAAAACAGAGATAAAACCAAGACATTGACTGATCTAGCACCATATGCTAATATATCTTTCATACTTTCCCTTTTTCAGCTGAATAATACAGGTAGGTCAGAATTTGCGTTGGTATGAATCACTCAGATCAAAGGATACAAAGCAGGAGACACATATATTATCTGGTCAATTGTAACAGATAGAGTTCAATTGCTCAGTGGTTCATCTGTCTTTTCCCAGCCAGATTTAAACAAAGGTGACCCTGAGAACCCGTTACAAGATCTTGTTATTTGAAAAACATTTTATTTCGTTATTTTCTCAAGACAGCCAAGAAGATTAATGTTTAAAATAAACTCAGCTGTTGAAAAATTTTGAAGATATAATCAGAAAAGTAATTCAACATGTTCCCAAAGCTCTTAACTCTAGTGATGAAATTCTAATCTTTAGTGAAACTTAGAAGAAAACAACACTGCTTCCAGGCTTTCAGAGCAGCTTATATGCCTTTCAGCTAATAAATTTCAGGCAGAAAGAGTTGAATATAAATTAAGTGGAGCATCAATGGAGTTGAGGGGGCATGTTTATTTTTTTAATATCTAGGATTATAGGTTGATAGACATAAAAACAAGATTCAAAAATTTTGCGTACATAGTACAGATAGCATTGAATTCTGGAAGAAGCACTTGACTAGAAGTTCTAGCCCTGCCTCTATTGATAATTAGCTATATAATCTTGGGCAAGCACCTTCAATTCTCATTTTTTCTCATCTGTAAAATGAATGAGTTGAACTGGATGATCTCAAAGGCACCTTCCAGCTCTGAAATTCTATTATTTTATAATTAGAAACTGAGATGAATATGGCCACTGAACTCTAGGATAAAAAAGTAATAAAATTATCTGATGATGGCGTAAAGGAGATGATGCTTCTAACTGAACAGTCACAAAAGCTGACTGTACTAGTGATTTTTGCTTCTAGGAATCAGTATGACAACTGAGAAAGGAAGGGCATGTTTGTCCATTCCCCACGTCTATATATTAAATATGTGGAGCAAATGAGAACTACACCATAAAAGGTCACTTGTTTCTACATTTCTGGGATTGAAAGACATCTATTCCAAAATTCCCTTGCTTCTAAACAGACAAAAACCCAACAGTCTTCAAAAGACCTGGAGGAAATTTATTTTATTGCCTTCATCAAATGGCTAGAAGTGCCATGATTCAGTTCAGTTCAATTTAACCAACGTTTATTAGGCCCATTATATGCAAGGCACTGTTCTAGGTGCTGGAGATAAAACAATACGGTGGAAAACGGTCCCTTTCCTCCAGGCTGTCACAACTATTCAGGTAAACAAATACAAAGCAGTTTGGGATAGAAACAGCTTTGCTCAAGAGGTGACTGAGGTGAGATTTGAAGGAAGACAAAGATTTTGAGAAGGGGAGATGAAAATACATTGTAGACTTATGGAGGATGGCCAATCTGTTCAAAAGGTTGCCGGGAAGGTATAATTAGATACTATCATTGGAATAGTTACAAATTAGGCACTTTAGTGCAACATTTTATTTTTTTGCATTATTATCTCCATCAGATTCTTCGACTATGGAGCCTAGAACAACCCTGGGCTCTAATAGATATGAAGCGCTTTATCTTTCCTGGATCTAAACCTCCACCTCATTTTCTGACCCTGTCTTATCTATAATATGGTATAATTTAGCATCTACCACTTAATACTTAATCTTTGTTGAATATGTACTGTCAACCTTTAAAAAGTTTGGTTAAAGGAGACAACAAATAGAGATATATAGTTACAGAATTTATTCCTTTAAGCTAAAGATACTTGTACGATGAGTGCAGGAGCCGAGTACTGACTGAAGATGAGTCAAAAGACTTTTTATACATTTTGGAACCATCCCAATTCAGGATGACCATATCACAAAACTTTATGACTTCCATTTATTACCATGTCTATGTGAGAAAGAAGTTGAATGCAAATTAACAACAAACAGTGCAGGGTCTATTTACATTTTATGGTCTCAGGATATCTGTTTTTCTCTTATATAGTGTAAGTCTCAAGATAAGGGGAATCTCACCTCTGGTCTTTGAAGTTGCCAACACAGAAAAGGCATTTTTAAGTCAATTAAAGCAGTTTGTTTGATTAAGACTTTGGAAAAAATGTGATATTTAGTAATTATCAGTACATAACATGACTTAGTAACTGTGAAATAATTAGCCTTATATGAACAAAAAATAAAATATAAAGCCTGAAAAAAGTGAAAAATGACACTAAAAATAATAGAAAAATGAGATAAAACCAAGACATTGACAGATCTAGTTCCATATTTTTTCCTTCTATCCTTCACTCTATACCAGCTCCCCTTTATGTGTTGCCTTGCCCCTATTAGAATTTAAGTTCCTTGAGAGAAAGGACTATATTATTCTTTTCATTCGTATCCCCAATGCTTAGCACAGTGCCTAGCATATATAGTAGGCTGTTAATTAAAAAAAACTCTATCTATCAGTTCATAATTAGATACTTCGGAATTAGAGACATCAATAATTGATGGAGCTGAAAGCTGAAAAGGCACGGTACCTAAGTGAACAAACTTGTCTCTAAACAATGACAATGGATAAAATTTCACATAAATATATTATGAAATGGAAAAGACATATTTGTCAGGCATTTGATGAAAACATTGGGTTTGTTCTCCTGGGCCATCATTCATTTCATCTTTGAACATTAAGCTACTTTAAGCAACTAGTCTGTTGAGATAGAACGTGAGTAGAACAATTCTATATAAACCCCTTCATTTCAACAAATCATTGGAGAGATGATGAACAAAAAAGTTCATTTTATCCTATGGTAGAAGTTATATCCCAAATGATTAAGTCTGGGGATAGAGTCCTTCTGGTTATGAAGTTCACCATAGTATAAGTAGTACCCAAGGATTCAATTTAAGTAAAGATCTTTGTTTAATTTTAAAGAAACAACTTATCCCTCCAAATAGCTGGGAAACTCTGGAGAGCTAAACAATGGAATCAGAAGGAACATGGCTACTACCATCCAAGAGTGTGTATATATGATAAGGGAAGCTGATACAAGAGAGATTGTCATCACACATGGAAAAATTTGTCCCCCATGTACACATCATTTTGGAATTGTGAACTCTTAAAATTTTATCAACAAGAATAACAATATAAGACATTTATGTTCTATGTTTGTATCAAGCTTTATACACTGTCACTTCTCTCTTCCCCAAACAACAACAACAACAACAATACTCCATTCTAGTAAAAATGAAAAGCAGGTAAAGAAAACCAACCAATGCGACAATATGCGGGATAGTGGAATAGACATTTTATACCTGCTGCTTCTCTAATGACAGGAAGAAGTACAAAACTAGAACATTTAAAAACTGTTAAATTCCTTACAAGTGCATGAAGGAATAGCAAAACAGGTCATAGAAGCTTATATAAAATGTTATGTTGCTATTCATACTACTGTCTTCGGTTCATGCTAACATTAATAACTATTGTAACCTTGAACAAAGTAACCAACATTGCATATTTTACTTTTCTCATTATTTTTCTTGACATGGGAAAAAAATTTTTATAATGTATATAATGCTAATTGAGAAATACAGAAAGCAAATCATATCATATCCCAAATTTAGGGCCTGGCATAAAGCATATGAATTTGACATGGTGACAGTTTGCCATGGTATTCTTCTTTGTATCTTCAAAGTTCCTTTTGAACATAGATTAATCCTTATACCACTCCATGATGCAGGGAAATAACATTGCCTCCCCTTTACATGTAAGTAATGTGAGACACAAAGACTTCAACTTATCTCATTGCCTGAGGAAATTCAGTAAAATAAAGTTAGAACCCAAATAAATCATTGGCATTTTTATATGTTACTAACACAGCCCAGCAGCAAGAGATAGAAAGAGAAATTCTATTTAAAGTTACTGTAGATATTATAAAATACTTGGTAGTCTACCTGCCAAGACAAATTCAATGACTATATGAATACAATTACCAAAAAAAAAACAACTTCTCACAGAAATAAGTCAGATCTAAAGACTAGGGAAAATATCAGTTGCTCATGGGTAAACTGAGCTAGTATAATAAAAATGACAGTTCTACATAAATTAATTTACTTATTCAGTGCCATACCAATCAAACTACCAAATAATTTTTTAAAATTAACTTTTGTGTTTGTTTTTAGTTTACATCATTCTTTTCCACAAGATTCTGAGTTACAAATTTTATCCCTGTCTTTCCCCTACTCACTACCCATAAACAGTGATGCAACTGAATACCCCCTCCCCCAATCTGCTCTCTCCTATATCCTCCCCAATCCACCGTCTGATTTCTGGTGGGGCAAGATGGATCTCCATACCCCAGTGCCTGTATATCTTCTTTCCCAGTTGAATGTAACTAATAATAATAATAATAATAATAATAATAATAATAATAATAAATTTTTAAAAACATTTGATGTTAAAACTTTAAATTCCAGATTCTTTTCCTTCCTCCCTTGTCTCCCACCCTTACTGGGAAGATAAGCAATTCAATATAGGTTGTACATGTGTAGCTATGCAAAACATTTCCATAGTGGATATGTTATGAAAAACTAACTATATTTCCCTCCATCTTATCCCTCCTCACTTGTTCTATTTTCTACTTTGTCCCTGTCCCTTTACAAAAGTGTGTGCTTCTAACGAACTTCCCCCCAACCTGCTCTCCCCTCCATCATCCCCCCGTTCATCCCCTTCCCCCCTACTATCCTGTAGGACAAGATACTCAACTCAGAGTGTGTGTCATTCCCTCCCCAAGCCAAATTCAATGAGAGTAAGGTTGACCCATTCCCTTTTGCCTTCTTGTTCTTCCCCTCCATTGTAACAGTTATCCCTTGCCTCTTTTATATGAGATAATTTACCCCATTCTGTCTCTCCCCATCTCCTCTCATTATATTCTGGTTTCACCTCTCAATTTCACCTTTTAAATATCATCCCTTCCTATTCAATTGATCCTGTGTCCTCTGTCTATGTATACCTATGCACATATATACACAAACTCACATATGTATTCATACACATATATACCCTTCTATATAGACATATATGCATGTATGTATATATATATATATGTATACATTTATATATTTATATTCCATTCAACTATCTTCATATCGAGAAAAGTTTCATAAAGTTACAATGATCATTTTCTCTATGTTGGCATGTAAATAGTTCAACTTTGACAAGTTCCTTATGATTTCTTTTCCCTGTTTACCTTCTCATGCTTCTCTTGCTTCTTGTATT
>JAQQSV010006904.1:0-14157 GCA_028646515.1 Pseudochirops corinnae
GCATATTTATAGTTACTGTAGGCATTGTGAATACTGCATTGCTGATACACTGCCCTCATCTCCTTTTCTCCATTAGCCGATCTCAGAGCACAAGACTGAAGACACTCAGCAAGAGTTGGAGGCGGGCCTCCGACTCAGACCTAAGGAACATCTTATCTTATCCCCACCCATCTTGATACCTCTTCTGACTACAGAGGCTATCCTTCAATAAATCTTTCTAAAGAATTTATATTTTTTTATTCTGTTTTCCTCTTACTGACAATTCCTCACAAGATCAATCATTCCAAGAACAATTGCCACTAAATTTTGAAGACAATATCAATAGGCATAGCAATTGATAATCCTTTTGTTATTTTCTAGTAACTATAAAAAAATAAACTTGTCTTGTTTGAAAATAAAATGAGTAAGACTCCAAAGCAAAATGTTTAGTTGTGAGAAAACTAATGGCAACAGGTTACAGTATTTCAACATCTGGAGGGCTGTCATGTGGAAATACCATTATACTTACTCTGCTTGGGCTTGAAGTTCAGAGGCAGCAGTGGTATATCGGAAGGAGCCCTGAATTTGTGGGCATATTTTTAAAAGTCTATTCTGCACAGACCGCATATGGAATACCATGTACATTTCTGGATGCTAGAATTTAAGAAGGCTCTTGGTAAATGCCAAAGCATATAGAGAAAGGCAATCAAGGGGTAGAAGTACCCTGAATCCATATCATATGAAGATCAGTTAAAGGAACTGGGATTTTTAGTCTGAAGTAGAGAAGAAAGGGAGGGGCTAATGATAGTTGTATTTGAATATTTTAAGAAATGCAATATGGAATAGGAATTATTAATCAATCCACAAATATTTATCAAATACCTACTCTTTAAAGGTATTCTTCCAAAATATCTGGAGAAAGAATAAAATAATCTCTTCTTGAAAAGAGCTTACATTCTAAAGGGGGAGAAAACAACTGCATATAAAATACATATAGCATAAATACAAGCATATATCCACATGTGTACATATACACACACACACACACACAAAGTAATTAAAGACAAGATGATTTGGGAAGGAGGTATTTGAGGTGGGGAGAGGGAATCAAGAAAATTTTCATGTACAAGATGGTACTTGAGTCACAAAACAAGAAGGAGATTAATTCTCAGAATGGAGGGCAGCCTTTGTGCAGAGATACTGAGATAGGAACTTGAGTGTCGTGTTTGAGAAACAGAGAGGTCATTCGGGGTGGATCCCAGAATATATGAGAGTAAATCTCAAAAGATACGTTGGGGCCAGATTATATATGGCTTTAAAAGGGAAATAGAAAAGTTTATATTTTAACCTGTAAAAATAGTAGGTACTAGGAAGCCACAAATAGTAAGATTTGACTGTTCTCTTCAGACAAAGGCAGAATGAAAAGCAATGGGTGGAATGAAAAAGAGGCACAACTAGGACTACTATTAGGAAAAATTTCCAAATCATTAGGACCATCCAAAATTAATAGCAAATGAGATAGAATCAGGTACTTAAAAGAGGTGGAAATTAAGACTTAGAAATCTTTCTGTGGAAAACATTCAGACAACCCAGATGAGGATTCAGGTTACTTGATTTCTGGTTCAATTCTTTCTTCTTTGCCATATTACCTAAACTGGAAATTATACTTAACACTATCAAAAAATATAAAGTGAATTAGCTAAAAATAAATCCCTCACAATGATATTTAATAATCTGCATTATATTAATAATGGCACTGATAACATTAATATAATAGAATCAATAAAATATAATAGAATTCAATAATTTCATTCAGGATAACCAAATGAGAAGTGAATAAGTAAATGAATAAAGAAAATGGCTCAATTTTGATAGAACCTCATTTCTGTGATAATTGTATTCAAAGTTTAAGAAAGAATTTCTCGTGATAATGGCTCAATAACTATAAAAAATCACAGAATCAACAGAAATAAAAGTTAAATTTAATTAAAAATGAAGGAAGCAAATTTTATAGCTGGGGCTATCAAGGTAATTTTTTCAGAGCATGAATTAGTCCCAATTACTTTTGTTGTTTGTGATAAATGTGTTTCAATATCCTTATAACACTTAGTAAATTTTTAAAGGCATTTTTGTTGATCCTCTGTGTCAGGCTTAAAATAAATTCATTAGCAGCTGTCAGCCCTGGAGGAAAAAAATGTCAACACTGATCAAGACAACATCTAAAGGTTTCATTTTACCTTCATTTATCTCCTGTCCCCAGAAGGTATGGAACCATTAAGTGAGATAGTCCAGGTAATGACTGCTTTTGTCTTTTGTAAAATGTGTTTAGAGTGTAGGTGCCATGGCATGAATATTGGCTCCAACTGCCAGTGACACCTGTCTGATTTTTAAAAGAGAAAGAAAAAACAGTAAGTATTGCAAGTTGAAACTTTACTGTGGGTCTGTTCATTACAGATCACATAAATTTTGCTTCCTAACATAGTAATAATTATTTTGATTTATTATATCTGTCACTTAGTGCATTCCATTGTTACGCATCCTACACAATTTGCCTTTCCTATTTACATGTATTTCTCTAAGGTGATCAGTTATTACAATTCTTTTTTTTTTTAATCTCTGGAAATAAAAAGAAATAAGTAAAAAAAACAAAAAACAAAAAACAACTACGTTATATAATTGCAAGTCTCCATGAGTGAGAGATGCTTAAAACTGTGAAAATGAGACGGCATGTGAAATTAGACTTTTATAAGGATTTTTTTGGGTAAATATTATATTTGAAATATAATTTTCAATGATTAACATTTGAGAACCAAGTGATACATATCAGCAATGAAAGAGAATCTGCTTTTTCAGGCAGGCTTTTATTAGAAAGCAGTTTAATGGAAAGAAAAATAAGTTTTTAAGTGTAATTATCTGGCCTTTTGCTACTTTTCTGGCAGAAGAATACAATTTGAGTGGATTTTTGTGTTTAGATTTGAAACAGATCTAATATTTATTTAGTTTGATTCAGGATGTCAATCCATATTAATTGAGATATATTTTGATACTATTTATTAGTATCATCTTGTGATCATTATTAGTATTAATATATAATTATATTGCTGTTATTGTTATCATTATATTTTTACACATGCAGAAATAGTAGTTAGAGTTCTTGGCTTCAAATCAGGAATATAGGTTCAAATCCAGCCTCAGACAATTAATAATTCTGTGACCCTGGGTGAATCACTTAACCTCTATTCTCTCTAGGTTTTACCTCCTAGGTCACAGAGGCATGCTCATTTATTTCTTTAAGTTATTTATAGATATCCTTACTTTGATTATGGATTTAGAGCTATAAGGGACCTGAGAAGTCACTGACCCCAAATCCCTCATTTATAAATGAAGAAACTGAGACTCAACTGTAGTAGTTGTGAGGATTAAATGAGATATTATTTTTACACAGTGCATGCCACATAATGGGAACTTGATAAATGCTTCCTTCCCTCTCTACTCCCTTTCCATTGTATTAGTCTTGCATACACTGTATTTATATACGTGCAAGTTGTATCCTCTCATAGATTGGAAGTTCACTGAAGATAAAGGCTGTTTCATTTTTGTCAGTTAAGAATGTTCAACAATTTTTTTGATTGATCCAAGTTGACTAATGTGATCGTCACCAGAACAAACCACATTTATATGGTAATTAAATTTCTAAAAGAGGCTTTCTTCAAAACATTCCTGTATGCTATAGCAAAAGTATTATTATCATCCCTATTTTACACATGAGGAAATTGAGGCTTTGGGGAGTTAAGTGACTTGACCAAGATAACACAATAAGGTCCTGAGCCCTGCTTAGAAATGACCCAAGTTTCTTGACTGTGAATTCTGAGTTCAATGATCATCTACTATATTTTTTAACTTTTATAATTTATGAGGTTTCCCAAATTGGGGAGAGAGAAGTATCTATACCCTCCCACCATTAGTCGTAAGAAGAGAAAACTATTTAATATATACATACATATATGTGAGTATGTTATGCATGTATATATGTAGGTATATAAATATACATGTATAACTCCCCTTCAGAACTCCTGAGAGTGTAAATGGTATGTCATAACCAAAACATGCAACTACTTATAAACAATTCCACTTATATTAAATTTCCTGAAGGCATGAAGGACTAGGTGAACTAAATGAAACAATAATTTTTTTTTATCTAAAATTTAAGGATTTAATCTGTTCTCTCAGGTAACTACAATGAAGACTATGTATAGGATGTGATACCTGTTACATAATAATGCTGATAACAAGAGCATCACAATAAAAAAAAATCTCTCAGGTTATATTTCTTGATAAAACTTACTCCATTTTCAGTTTTTAGTTCATTTTTGAATTTTTGGAGACCTTTCATCTATCTGCATATTCTTTTTTTTAATGCAATCTTTTCATCGAAATGAAATGGAATTGCAAGCATTCCTCTTTTTGACTTCATCTTCTCAGACTAGCACAGATATTGTATAGTATTCAAATAATTTTATTTTTAAAATATTCGAGAAGGGGGAAAAAAGCAAATTCTGCAGTGATATTGGAAAATAGTCACATTCTGAATAGGATCCTTTATCCCCGAGCCTGGGTTCAGTGTCTGAATATAACCATGGAAAATATGCAAACGATATCTTATCTTTGGACTTGAAGTTCTCAAAGAAGCTGCTTCAGTGGCCAGACAGGAAGGAGGATATCAAACCACGTTGGCATCAAGATATTGTCTCTTTTCTTTGGGACGCAATGACTCCTTTTAGATAAGAGATTCTCAGGCTAAAATAAAGGTATTTTGAAAGCCAATGGGGGTTCTACGGTTCTACTTTGTTAAGACAGGTAATTCACAGTCCTTGCCCTTGTGATGAAGGTTGTAGAAACCCCCATCATATAAAATGGGGGACCTTTTTTTCTTTCTCTGTGTTTTGTCAATAAACTCTATAGCTGCTTATGTTACAGTTGGGTTAAGTCATATAATGTTTGCCTATCTCTGTCTGGGTCTGCCTCCCTGCTTTCTGTCTTGTGTTACTTATTTGTAAATGCATAGGAGTCCTTCTTTGGAGGAATGTGTCTCTGCTATGGACTGTTTTTATCCCATTCATATAAAACTCTGGGCAGTCTGTTCATGTAAAGATGTCTTCTGCTTTGGAGACTATATGCTTTTAAATGCATTTGGAGAGAGTCCAATCCCTTCTGCTGACTCTGGTGTCTGACTAGTGAATTAGGAAAGACAGTGTCAGCCCTGTTAAACAGATTTTATCTTAATCTTCTCATGGATCCTTTTATTACTTAACCTTCTTTGTGAGTGGGTTAGAAAGGAATGCCAGAGCCTACTTTCTTTTTTTGTTAGACTCAGATGTGCCTTCCCCTTGCAATCAGCAAGTTCCAAACCATCTCTTTCAAAGACTTTTTAGGGGGGAAAAAAAAAAAGAAAGAAAACCCACTGCGACTTGCCAAGAAACACCACCTGTAAGTGCAATCTAATATATGCCCAACCTTCTGCCACTGGGATCTGAAAGGTCTCTTTCATATTTATCAGCATTGCAAGGAAAATGGCTTGACATAACTGTTAATGGTCTCGACAGAGAGCTAGGCCACAGGTGGTCTGCATTGGTTCAGTGTTTTTAAAACATAGCTCCGACGCAGAGGGTAAAGACCACAATAAAAGTGCTCTAGAGAACTACATTTGTAACACTAGGCATACACGAAACACGTCTCCAGGGAGCTTTCAGGAACAACCCATATAGTCCAAAGCAGCAGTCATTATGATTTTGCAACTAGAAATTGAGCACAAAATGTGTAGCCATCAAGTAAAATCTTCAGTAGGTGTATCATTACTTTTTTTCAAAGTCAGTGAATGTAGATTGGAATGGCACGAATGCCCTGCATCATACTTATAATGGTTCTGACGACTAAAGCAGACTTAACCTTTTTTTCTAACTGTATGTACAACATTACGGGCCAAAAATATCCAGATATTAAAGTATCAGCGCAAATGTGATCTATTTTGACTTAGCCACATGAAACTGACCTTACTAACATGATTAGTTCTTTAGGATTTACTACATGTAATCAGGGCCCCCTTTTCCTTTCACACTATGCATACTTAACACTCACTCACATGCTAATATTAGCACTAATGCCTCAGGCCTAAATCGCAATAATTACTGATGACATACTGGCTTCTATTTAAGCTGACATCTCAATAACTTGACATATGCATTACATCTCTATTACACTGGTATCTAAATGGCACTTTATAGAGCATTCATTTATATTTAGTTCAGCTGCTGATGAGCCTGAAGCAATGCTCTGCCTGTGGGTGCCATTTCTGCCTATCAAAGATGATCAGATGTGTTATTATTTCTAAAATGTTTCTATGGTAAATAAAGGAGTTTCAAAAATCTTTGTTTACTCAGAGATGTAAAGGTTTCAATAATACAGATTTCCAGGACATGTCTTTATATGTCTTTACAGTAAAAGACAACCTTATAATTAAATTTCTGATATATATTAAATATATATGTGTATATATGTATACATATATACACATATATTGTGATATATATCAGAATATATATGTATATATGTAGAATATATATGGAATATATCAGACTATATATAGAATATATATAGAATACATATATATATACATGTATACATACATACGTACATACATACACACACACACACACACGATTTCCCCCCAACACCCAAAATATCAAGCATAACACTTAAGACATTTAAGATGGGTTATCTGGTGCTTTCTTGTCAATTTTGCTTTTGTAAGATAGTTAGAATTATTGCATGCTAAAGGAGGAAATCAAATTTTTTTGTCCTTTTAACCATTTCTTTCCAATTCAATTGATATTGATTAGTATTCTGAGTACAAGAATAATGTTGAATGATAACACCAACATACATATTTTTGGTATAGTAACATGGAACAATGGAATGTTGGACTTGGGTGTCAGAGGAACTGGGTTTGAATTCTGCCTCTTCCTTTTACTATCTTTATGATGCTACACATATGAGCCTGTTTACTTTTTATAAGAGAGGTTTGGTGTAAATGACCTGCAAGGGTCCTTCCAGCTCTCCATCTGTAATTGTTTGATAGCGTCCAGTTACTTAAAACAGAAGTGATATTATAATTTTCTGCCTGACTCACAAGGTTATTTTGGAGAACCATCACCATCAATAGCAGTAATCCTCAATGCCTACCCAATACTCCACAGAATATCAAACATTAAAAAAAAGTGCAGGACAGTGATCTGTTCTAAGACCATTTCTACCTGAACTTCAGACTAGAGAACAAGATGTCAATAATTTGTGCAGTGCTTTAAGGTTTGTAAAATGTTTTATATTCATTTCCTCGTTCAATTCTGTTATACTTCTGTTAGAAGAAGGTATTATCATTACTTCTATTTTACAAAGGGGGCAATCGAGGCTTAGAGGAGTTGCATGACTTGTCTAGGATAAGTGTTAGTTTTTATCCTTGCTCTTGCAATTATTATTTTCTGTGACCCTGGCCAATTCATTTCACCCCTTAGTACACTGGGAAACTTTCTAAGTTGACTATAAGTAGCAAAAAATGGTGCTGATCTACATTGTTAAAAGGACTTCTTCATTAGGTATTCCTAAAGGAAGGAAATTTCAAGCCTTTCTCTATCCCTGAATCATGAAATATGACACACAAGATCTCCCGAAATAAAACAAAGGAAAACAAAAAGATGTGTCCATTCTTCTCTAAATTTTATAAGGAGCTTTATCTCTTCTTGACTTTCCAGTGTAAAGAGCATCGGCCTGAAATAAAGAGGGGTGTATACCATCAGTGTTTCCAGCATAGTTCCCAGCATATACTAACTTCAAATTTTCCCACGGCACACTGCTAGAGTCAGGAGATCAGCAATTGTGGGAGGAGTGCTTTTCAACTTCCCTTATTTTTTTTTTCCCCTTGACCTGGCCACCTGCATCCTGGATGGTATCTCTCCAAGTTCGTCATGACAACTCATTCGGAAATGGCAACCTCATCAACTTTCCTGGAACTTCTGCTTTCCCCAGGGAAACAAGAACAAGCCTCTGCTGAGCTGCCTCTCTTGTGTCTTCTCAGTAGGTCTGTCAGTGCCCTCTAAAGTAAATGCTATGGCAAGCATGCCTGCAGGGACTGGGGTTTTCATGGTGGAAAGCCACACTCTATCCATATTTATTAGCTGCCTTTGGAATGGAGCAGCAATTTACTTTTAACTTCTACCCTCACAAACAACATCACTCTAGCAGCTCATGCTTCACACAGGACATGTCATTAACTGCAGAATAATCTATCATTGGTGGGTCTGGTGGGGCTTTTTTTATGCTGATGCAAGATAAACATAGTTTCTTATAATGAAATAAATAAAATGGCACAAAGAATAAGTACAAAGAGGCCATCCAGGCATCTCATAAAAGGAAGAAGTGAGCAAGATGAGGTCAAGGAGAAAACACAGGGCAGATGGATAAGAGTGGGGCTGAATATTGCCCAGGAGGATTGATATGCATTTGGATATATGTGCTGAGTAAATCATAACAGAGATCCAAGGAGGACAATGGTCTCTCCTGGCAGCCTGAAATATACCAAGTAATACAGTAGCATCTGTAGTTCAGAAAATGCCAAGATGAATGACAGACTAAATGGCATATATCAATGTGATCACATTATTTCCTAAAAGGTTCAGAGACATGCCCCAGTTCTTAGTGGTTTTGATTGATTCTAGTTTTCTGATAATCAGTTTTATTAATGACACACTCAGTTCTAACTATTTCCACTTAAAAGCACTGGAGGTCTTCCAGTTTATCATACAATAAATGACAGCAAAATTCCAAAAAATAAAAAAATAAAAAGAATTGAAAGCAAAGAGGACTTATACATGATGTACTGGGAAGACCTGGAATCAAGATGAATAAATAACATTGAGGTTTTAGTTCTGGCTTTGCTACGTACTCTTTATGTGACCTTGGGAAGTTAATTCATCTTTAGGGGCCCTTTTCTCATCTGTGCAATGAGAGAGTTAAGTCAAATTAATTCCAAGGTATTCCTAGGTAGTCATAAATTGACTGACAAATGTACACAAATTTGTAGGTTGCTTAAATTGTTTTTAATGACAGGAAGGATAACAAAGAATGTCTGTGGATTAAAAACAAAGCAGTGTTCCCTTTGAATACTTACTATATTCCTCACAAACCTGTACCATAATGACAATTAACAAATGGTGGCAATATCCACTAGTTTCATAACTGGTGGCTGGTAAAATACAACCATAGGGCAAAAGAGACTAAATGAGAGCATTTTTTTGGTACCAGTGTAAAGTTTAGACAACCTGAGACCAAAGTCAAGTGGTATGGAGGGTAGCTAAGTTGTCTGAGACAATTTTCCTTTAAAGCCTTCATTGTTTCCAAGATCTACATTGAAGTTACCCTCCATTATTTTGTGGGTGAGGTGGTAAAAACTGCTCCCATTGTTTCCAAGTATACTGAAGAAACCTGGGGAAAATTCAAAAGGAATAGATTCTCAGCTTGCAGTCTCAGGAAGTTTAGGAATAGTAGCATTGAGAAATTGTGGCGATAGAGTACTTCACTTTATTTGCTTCATTAAATGCTTTAACTTTCAGGAAATATTTTTTTATGTTTAAACATGTGGTTGTATATTTTTAAACATCTATTTATCTTTTTTAAATTCTTGATGAATTTCATCATGACCTTGTCATTGTAAAAGAACAATAAAAATATTTTAGATTTGTATATTGTTTGGAAAGTGTTTTAAATGCATCATTCTGTTCAATAGTCATAGTATCTTTAGGAGGAAGGTAGAATAGCTATTAATACTCCTATTTTACATATGAGGAACCTATGGATCAAAAGCTGAGTGACACTCTTAGAGTCCTTAGGATATAGATGATCCAATGAAGGTATTTTTGAATCCAGGGTTAATGCTCATTTCTTTGCACAATGCAACCTCCCCAATGTTCCAAAAATTAAATAATTAGCCTTCAAACAAAAATGAAATGCCATAATCAAACCACTATGACCACTGCTACTGAAAAGGGTTATGAACATATTCCCTCAACCTCTCTGCTCATCCACAACCTAACTTGGTTCACCGTCTTTGAAAAATTTCTAGACCAAAATACCCTTTATTGGCCAACCATATGCATTATTTTTTAATCCCCATTAAAATGTGAGCTCCTTGAGGGCAGGGATTCTATTTTGCTTTTGTCTTTGTTCTCCAGTGCCAGTACTTGACATATAACTGCTTAATATTTATTCAATTATTTAGTCATACATTTTCTTTTCCTGTTTTTTCTTTTTTTAAAAATCTTGGCTGAGAAATTTCAACCTTATTTTGGTGGAATAAAGAGGAAAATGTTTCCTATGCCAGACAAGATTGAAGAGGGAGTCAGTTTTGAAGAAGGCATAGTAGTCAACCTAGGAGAATTTGAGCAACAACATTTTCATCAGATTGTTAATAAGTGGAAAAATGTCAGCATCACTAAGGGTGTAGATATCATGATGTCAGGGTGTTTTCCTTTGACTTCAACCATTAATAACTCATTCTTTATTAGTTTATTAAAATTGGCATTTTAGAATATTTAGGGGCTTCGCCCATCTAGGGACACAGGGGATGAGTGTAAAGCTCCTAGCTCACAAGTTACTTGCTGTCTTGCAAGTATGTGCCTCCAAATGATCTCTAAGTCATATTTCTGCATATACCCTGCCTTAAAGACTAGCTAACTGTCTAGTAGGGGCCTTCAGGGATGGGATGTCAGATTTAATGACGGAGGAAATAAACTGGGTGCACTCCTAGGACAACAGGGCATTTCCCCTATAGAATGAAGGGAGCAGAAGTTCACTAGCTGCCTGAAGGGAAGTGATAAGAGATTGAGGGAGTGTCAAAGGGATGAAGAAGAATAAAAGAAGACAGAGAAAGGAGGAAGGCAATAAAAATATACTTTTCCTTAACAAATTTGCTTTGAATTGATCTAGAACTAGGACTAGGCCTAGAATTAGGACTACAATTAAGATACATAAACTAGATATAAACAAGATACTATTAGTGTCTTAATAGAGTTGTAATGCTTAAGAGCAAGGTAATTTCAAAATTAATATGCCATAGATATTTAAAACAAAAATGCTTTCAAAAAATTTTAGACTATAATAAAAAATGAAAAAAAAAATTCATTGTCCTGGAAATACAAACAAGACTAAAATATTTTACATATGTATTCATATCTATATACAAATGCTACATACAAATATAGTATTTATTCATTGTTTTAAATTTTTAACTTGCTAAAGATTAATTTGGAGATGCATTCAAATTTCAAATGCTCTCAAATCCCACTAATTTAGCAGTAGGAGGGTAGAAGAAAAATCTTTGTCCCCACCCCCCATCATTTAAAATGCCCTCTCAACATTCTGATACACCTTGAAAGATACCTACTTACAGAAATTTATGGAGTTCAATCATACTCTGTATATAGCAAAAACAAAAAAATCAAAAGAAAGAAATAACTCCAACA
The DNA here is from genome assembly GCA_028646515.1 of Pseudochirops corinnae. Taxonomy (NCBI): domain Eukaryota; kingdom Metazoa; phylum Chordata; class Mammalia; order Diprotodontia; family Pseudocheiridae; genus Pseudochirops; species Pseudochirops corinnae. The sequence goes on from JAQQSV010006904.1 coordinate 11,550, forward strand.
GAGAGTAGGAAATAAATTTCTTTTGCTATTTCCAGTGATTTTATGGCTTGCTGTGGGCATTTGGCATATAACTCTTAGAAGCAGAGATAATTTTTGGAAGAAATGAACCATGTACAGGAAATGTCATGAAAACATAATTAAATAAGGCATTTGGAGTGCCAAAAGAAAAGTGAATCTAGCTTACCCAAAAAATATAACTGCAATATCCTGGATTTGATCACAGCTAGAAAAAATAAATAAACAACACAATTTTACTTTGAAGAAAATTAAGTGAAATATAAATGAAAAGGAAATTCTAGGGGAAAAAATTGTCAGCAACAATTTACGTTAATCCTTCTTCCTTTCTATACCTAGAACCAATTCCTTTTAATATTCATTTAATAAAGGTCTCATTTCTTGGAGAATAAGATATTATATATAAATTATGATATTTAGAATTTAATATGGCGTGATTTTTAAAATTCTCCCTACAACTTCCTCATTTATGCCAATATTCTCTTGGATACATTTTAAAGATAAAGGAATCTTGTGAGAAATGACACCTCAAAGCACAGGCACTTTAGACTATAATCCATTGCAATTCCTTTATTAAAAAAAATCAGGATAAAAATGAAGGCTCCTTCAATTCAAAGAAAAATCAATTCATAAGATAACTCCAATAGCACAAAAGTTAAGTACTAGAAAAGCCCCTAGAGACTATGTAGTACAACCCACACAAGACAAATTATTACCTTTCCAATATATCCACTAAAATGAACATCTAGCCTTGTCTTGAAGACTTCTGGTGAAGAGAAAGCTACCTCTTCCACTTTGTATATCTTTAATGTTAGGAAGCAGTTCTCTCCCAATCCCCTATAATCAAGCCTTTATGTATGCCTTTGCAATTTCCACACATTATTCCTAATTCTTATCCTGACTCTGCCCCTTATTTCCCATGTGACCTATGGCAAGTTATTTACTCTTTTTGGGTCCAAGTTTCTTCACCTGTAAAGTGAGAGGTTTGGACTAGATGTTCTTTAAGTTTTCTCCTAGTTCTAAATTTGTCAGGCTATGATCTTATCATACTTACAATCAATCAACAAGCATTTAAGTGCCTACAATGTATCAGTACTTTAATTATTTGATGACATTATTCACACTTCACTATTCTTATTGTCCTTCTCCAGGATCTCTCCAGATTACATATGACCTTCCTAAAACATGGCATCCCAAACTGAACACAACACTGCTGATATGGTCTGACCAGATCATATGATGACCTCCTCAGTCTTGGATGATATGTAGCTACTATCATAGGGCAAGATGGCATTAGCTATTTAACTGCCTTAGCTCACTGTTGATCCACACTGAGTTTCATGTCCTTTAAAATAATCTACTAAGATATTTTTCTCAATTAACGGTTGTCTAGCCACATCTCTCCACAGTGTAAGACTTTACATTTTTCCCTATTAATTTACACCTTAATAGATCTGACCTAATATCTAGAAGTTGAGATCTTTGGGAACCCTGTCTGTGTTTTTTAATATGTTAGCTCTTCCTCCCAGGTTTGAGTTATCCGAAAATTTGATAAACATGCTATCTATCCCTTTATTAAAATCACTAGGAAAAATGCTGAACAGCAAAGGACCAAGGACAGATTCTCAGGGTTTTTTATACTAAAGACTTTTTTTTTTCCACTAAGGTGATATTGAACCATTTAGACCCAATGGATTATGATCTATCCCATTTCTTTCAACTTTTTCCACAAAAGACCATGCAAAAGTACTTTCTTAAAATCTGGGTAAAGCATATCTGTAGCATTTTCTGTTTTTATTAGAATAGTTTTGCTATTAAAAAAGGCAATGAGATTATTTAGGCATGACATTTTCTTGATGAAGGAAGACACAATAGGTCTTTGTGATCACCTTCATTTTTTCAAAATATTTTCAAAATGTTCACTATCATTATAATTGTACAGTCTAGAATTTTGCAAATAATTGAACTAAAGTATCTTGGCCTTTAGTTGTAAGATGTAAACATCTTTTTTTTGGGGGGGGGGAAGGGAAACTAATATATTTGCCCTTCTCTATTCCAGTGATAACTTTTTCATTTTTCACAACATTTCAAAGATCCCTTTGACAGTGGTTCAGTGATCAGCTCCATTCTTTCAGTATCCCAGGATGTAGTTCATCTGTACTTTGGGGATTTTAATTCGACAAGTGTAGCTAAGTTATTTTTAATAATCTTTCTAAATCTTTCTATCAGCCCAAACACACATAAGTAGTATGTTGTGGTGCTCAAATCAAAGCTCTGGTCCTCCAAGTTAAAATCTAGAATGTTTTCTACAATACCATGCTACATTAAGTAAGTCTTTACAGATTGCTTAAATATAAATTTTAGACAAATTAAGGTCAAACTATCATAAGTTTCAAATTTATAGCTTCTGAATTAATATTGCTTAGTGATCTCATCTATTTTCCATATCTATCTATCTATCTATCTATCTATCTATCTATCTATCCATCTATCTATCTATCTATCTGTCTAACTATGACTTCCAAAGATAAAGCTCTAGTCTGCATCTTTCCTCTTACTTCAGGTTATACACAACAAACTATCCTCTGCATAC
>JAQQSV010006905.1:0-14157 GCA_028646515.1 Pseudochirops corinnae
GAGATCAACAAGCAAACTGAAAGGGACACAAGGAATAGATTTCTTGCCCACTTTATCCTGTCTTCCTAAATCGTTCATATTTTTATGGAGGCTACTGATGTTGTCATGGTCAGGTCTGCCATGTACCATCCTGACTCAGCTTTGCCCATTAGACAAGTTCTAGGTCTAAAGTACCTTGGAAAAAGTCAGATTGTACACAAAAATAAATTTATTTTCAGCTTCCTCTTTTGGGTGCTAGGTGGCACAGTGGGTTCAAATCCAGCCTTAGATACTTACTAGCTGTGTGATCCTGAGCAAGTCACTTAACTTTTGTCTGCCTCAGTTTCTTCATCTGTAAATTGGGAATAATAATATCAGCCACTTCCCAGGGTTATTGTGAGGATCAAATGAGATATTTGTAAAGTACATTGCAAAGTTTAAAGCACTATATAAGTGTTTTGTTGTTGTTCAGTTGTGTCCAACTGTTTGTGGCCCCATGGACCATTGCACAACCAGGCCTTTCTTGTCCTCTACTATCTCCTGAAGTTTGTCCAAGGTCATGTCTGTTGCTTCCATGACTCTATATATCCATCCCATCCTTGTCCCCTTCTTCTTTTGCCTTCAATCTTTCCAAATGTCAGGATCTTTTCCAATGAGTCCCATCTTTTCATTATGTGGCCAAAGTATTTAAACTTCAGTTTTAGTGTTTGAATTTGCAGTGAATAGCCTGAATTATCATTAAGTATTAAGTCATTTTACCTCCTTGTTTTCCAGGAGACTTTCCAAAGTCTTGTCCAGCATCACAATTTATAAGTATTGATTCTGTGGATCTCAGCTTTCCTTATAGTTCAACTCTCACAGACATAGATGACTACTGGGAAAACCACATCTTTGACTATAAGGACCTTTGGTAGCAAGGTGATGTCTCTGCTTTTTAGTATACTGACCAGATTTGCCAAAGTTTTTTTTTCCCCCAGGGAGCAAGCCTCTTTTAATTTCACGGCTATAATCACCATCTTCAATGATCTTTGAACCCAAGGATATAAAATCTGACACTGCTTCTATTTCTTCTCTCTCTACTTTTCAAAAAGTGATGGGACCAGTTGCCAAGATCTTAGTTTTTTTTTGGTGTTAAGCTTCAAGACAGTCTCTCTTCTTTTACCCTCATCAAGAAGCTTCTTAATTCTTCACTTTCTGCCGTCAAAGTGATATTGTTTGCATAGCTGAGATTGTTGATATTTCTCCTTAAATTCAGCTTTTGATTCAGCCAGTCTGGCATTTGGCATAATGTCCTCTACATATAAGTTAAATAAATAAGGTGACAATATACAACCTTGGGGTATTCCTTTTGCAATTTTAAACCATTCAGTTGTTCTGTGTTTGGTTCATTTAAGGGTTGCTTCTTGACCTGCACACAGGTTCCTCAGGAGGTAATTAAGATGATCTGGCGCTCCCATTATCTTTGAGAACTTGCCACATTTTATATAAATGTTAGCAATTATTATTTCTTCTTTACATTCTTGACCTCATTCATAGTGTACTGTTGGAGTAAAAACATTTGAATGAGATGTATGTGTGTCTTAGGTGTGTACTATATAGTGTTTCCACTCCTTCAGGAGAAAGCACCTCATTTTCGGGAGAGCCCTTGTCCTCTTGGGAGAGGCACACAGCTTTGGATCCTGGCTTACTTTACCCATCACCCCAGGCTGTTGTGTGCAGGATGGATCCCCTATACACTGACTGCTCGTTTGTTCCATTTTTTGCTAGAGCTTTTTCTCTAGTGTATATTCACAGGAGCTTAAATTTCTACTAGTTCAGGGGTGTATTTTTTCCCCCTGCAGTTTATTTAGGCCTTTTTCCACTGAGACACTAATCAGTGTACTCTGGGTCCCAATGAAGAGTGAAATCTGTTAGAACATTGATTTTGGGAGGCTACAGGCTCCAAAGGGGAGGGTTTTTATGGGGCTGATACGTTTACCATATTGCTACAAGGGAAGGAAGAAACTCAGGCATTTTTAAGAACACCTAATTTTAACCACTGTTAACATGAGTACTCCATTCATGTGCTATTCTGATGGTTCATTATAGTAAGTAGTTGATCTTGGGCTCCTGAATGCTAAACCAATGGAGTGTAATCTCTGGCAGGGCTGAGCTGGAAAAGCTTCTAGTATGGCCCTGACTAGGGACTTACTGGAATGACTGTTGTCCAAGGACTATCCCAGTCTAATTCAGAGATGATCCTTACCAAAGCTCTGGCTACCAGTAATGATTTTTTTTTTTTTTGCCACAGTAGCTCATTAAAATGTCTATGGATGCTTGGGGTATGGAATCAAAGGGTCTAGGTTGGAATCTGCCTTTGCTGTCTAAAATCTATATTATCTTGGGCAAGCTACTCAGTTTGAAAAGCAGAGAGGCATACTGGATTTGGAGTCAGGAAGACCTGAAATCCAATCCTGTCTGGGACATTTAATAGCTGTATGGTCATGTACAGGTTATCAAACTTGCCTATGACTCAATTTTCTTCTTCTTTTTTTTTTTTTTTGGAGGGAGGAAGGTGGGGCTAGTTTTTTGTGTTAAGTGTCTGAGGCTGGATTTGGACTCAGGTCCTCCTGACTCCAGGGCTGGTGCTCTATTCACTGCACCACCTAGCCGCCCTCCAATTTTCTAATTTGTAAAATGAAGGGGCTGGACTTGAAGCCCTCTATGGTCCCTTCCTGCTCTACATCCCCGATTCTATGTTTTTCTGACCTTCAGTTTCCTCATCTTTAAATGAGAGGAATTAACTGAATGATCTCTGTCCCTTCCAGCTGTAAATGTGTGGCCTGCTTTGGTAAAGGGAGTACCTGTACGTGCTAAATCATAGTTCCTCAAAACATTGAAGTTGTGTTAAGCACCATTATATATTATTTATGTGCAGCTGGTGGTTTTGCTTATGGTGCAGTGGATAGAGTGCTGGCTCTGGAATCAGGAGACGTGAGTTCAAATCTGGCCTCAGACACTTATAAGCTGAGTGACCCTGAACAAGTCACTTAAAATCTTTTTTAACCTCAGTTTTCTCATCTGTAAAAAAAAAATGGGGATAAAACCAGCACCTACCTCTCAGGGTAATTGTGAGGTTAAAATGTAAAGTTCTTAGCACAGTGCTACGCATATAGTAAACACTGTATATGTTAGCTATTACTCTTCATTTAAAATGAGAGGCAGTATGGTATAATGAGTACCAGCAGACTGGTGTTGGAGTCCAGAGGGTCCCAATTCAGCCCCACCTTTGACACATAACAGCTTTATGACCTTGGGCAAGTCACTTGACCTTAGACTTCTCTAAGACTATAAACTACCAACAAGCTGCTAATTTGCAAGGGTCTAGGGAGTTTTGCTCTCTGGTAAAATGCCAGTTTGAGCGCTCTGCTCTGACCAAAAAAGGTAAACAAACCTCCAAACCCTCTTCATGAAATATAGCATTTTCCTTCTCCATCAGATCTGTACTACCTTAGTGTACGATGCACATAACATATCTACACCCTAATAGTAAGTTTTCTTGACATGTCAGAGCACTGGGCACTCACAATTCAGCCCCTTAGAGCATAGCTCGCCAGTGGTCCCACCATTAATAGTTGAGAACTCAAGGTCAAGTCCACACACAAATACACTACCTCAGATATAATTTTAACCACTATTAATTAAATATTATTTATGGGCTATTAATCTCCAATGAGAGGGAGTATGGCTTATTGGAAAGAATATGACAGCTGAGAAGGTGGAACACTCATTTCTCCAAGCCAGGTTGGATGTTGCCTGTTTGCCTGCTTTTGGCTTCATCTCCATTTCCTTTCCCAATTGACTCCAGCCAGCATGGCCATTGTCTCTGGGGTCAACTTTAAATCCTAGGACTTCGTAAGGGTAGCCAGGAAACTGTGAAAAGCAGACTCAGCTTAGGAGAGCAGGCCACTGGGCAGACTCCCAGACCCAAGCAGGCTGCCGAGTCCTAGCCTCCCACACAGAGCCTGAATTCTTCCCATGGCTCTGTCGCACCTGTGAGAAATTTCAGCATCTAGAAATTCCCTTGTGATAGCAACCATCTATAAGAACTCACAGGTATCTTTGGGAAGCAGAAGGTTGCCCAGTCTTCACATTAAGATGTGACTGAGTCAACCTACATCCTCTTTACACCATGTTGAGATTTGCTGCTTTGAAAAAGAGAATGAGTTTTGATTATGGGGTGGGGACATGGTTAATAGGTGGTGCTGGGGCATTGGGAAGGCAGTAGCATAGGCCTATGTGGTTCTGATTCTGAAGACAGCAGTCCCCACAGAACCCTACATTAAAAAATAAGACAGACTAAAGTGATAATGGTTGATAAGGCTTAATGTGTCAGTTCTCCCACAGTATTTACATTTTAATGTTCCTTTAATATTCCACACTCAGTTCAAACGTTGCATCTTTTGTGAGACCATCTACCTGTTCACTTGTCAGTGATTTTGCCCTCCTCAAATTATCATTTTCTTTCTTCTTTTCTATGTACATATCTTATACTCCTAATGACCCAAGTTCTTTGAGGATGGCTAACCATTTAATTTTTTTGTCTTGGTTCAGTGCCTGGCACAGTAAAGTGTAGTGTTGATATATAATTGTTAAATTGAATTTCTTAGCCAGAAGGCATTAATCTTTAATGATGAAACTTTGCATGTCAGTTGGTAATAGACTGATAGGATAAATATGGGAGAAAGGGGTACTTTTGTCAGCACAGGATCACAGAATTTTGTAGTTGGAAGATAGCTCAGGGGCTGTCTTGTCCATCCCATATCAGATGAAGGAGCTCTGGGTTTGAAGTCACAGGACCTGAATTCAAATTATAGTTCTGCTACATCCTCTCATTGTCAACTTGAGTAAGGTACTTAACGGCCTTGGTTTCCTCAGCCTTAGAAGGAGAGGATTGGGTTCAGCTCTAATGATTTATGGTCTTATATCTGGAAAAGAATCCCCTCTGTAACACATTCTACTAATAACCATTTAGCCTTTGCTGGACGACCTCTATTTGAGGGTATGTCATGAGACAGAATTTGTGGAAGGCTTCACAGCCAAAGACAATGTGAACAAAGGGATTCTCATGGTTTAGAAAGGTGTTTCCTGAACCCAGCCAGAACGATCTACACCTGGGCAACCAGGGAATGTCTTTATTTAAGATTTTCTCTCTCTGAGGGATGCCTTCCTGTCTCCAGACCAGAACACTAAATAAATGAAGAAACAAGTAATGGAGACAACAAGGTGGGCATGTGTTAAATGAAGCACAAAAATGTTTTCACTTTGTTGGCCATTGTATGAAGCATGAAATTTTCCCTGATGCAATTAACAGTCCGTGCTTCTTAGCTAACCTTGGGAATGATGTCTAGGCTTAGTCTCTCCACTTTCTTTTCTCTCACTCGCTTGCAAAGCAAAGTCTAGCTTCCTGTCTCATCACTTGATTGAAAGCACAAGTTACCAACGATCTCTGTAGTGCAAACTCTAATAGTCATTTCTCATTCAATTCTTTTTGATCTCTTTGAAGTCTTAGACCGGGGGTGGGGAACCTGTGGCCTTCTGTGATCTTGGGTTTGACCTTTTGAATGAGTCTGAGTTTTACAGAACAAATCCTTTTATTGAAAGGATTTTACAGAATTTACAAGATTTTGCAGAATCCTTAGGAAAAGGAAGGGTTTGTTTTGTAAAACTTGGACTCAGTCAAATGGCCACACCCAAGGACCTAGAAGGTCATATGTGCCCTCCAGGCCACAGGTTCCCCACCCCTGCCTTGGACACTGTTGATCACTATTTTCTCCTAGAAGGTCTCTTTTCTTTAGATTTTCATGACACTGTTTTCTCCTGCCTACTTGACCACTTCTCCATCTTCTTTATTAGTTCATCATTCACGTCAGACCCAATAAGCTCTGTCTTGGGCCTTTCTCTTGCCCATCTTGCCCACTACTTCCCTTGGTTACCTCATTAGCTGCAATAGCTTCAATTATCATTGCAATGCATATAATTCCCAGAACTGTATATCAAATCCTAGACTCTCATGAATTACAGGAGAGGCTACCCCAGACCCTCTAAAGGGCATGGGTCTATACTGGATATTTTATAGCCATCAGACTCAGCATGTCCAAAGCATTGTATTTCCTCCCACAAACGCAGCACTTTTCCCAACTGTCCTATTACTGCCAAGGACCCCAATGCTATATTTCTCTTTGAGACACACATACACATGCATATTTCTGTATTTGTACATAAATATGTAGATACACACACACATACACAGTCATTTAAATGATGTTTCCCTTGTAAGAATGTGAGTACCATGAGAGCAAGCAAATGTTTTTATCTCTTTGCTTTCCTTTGTATCCCCAGTTCCTGGCATATAGTGATTGCTTAATAAATGCTTGTAGATTAGTTGGTTGACTACTTTGGCTTGTTTGGATGACATTTCTACATTTGATTAGGACTCAGATCCATAAGGTGACTTATAAGTCATCCATAATGACTTCTTTGCCTGGTTAAAAGCCTACCATGTTAGAAGATGATGGACTACTCTGAATACCTGTTCTGAAAACAGAGTTGATTACCTAAGGCTGGTGACATGCATTGGACTTGGCTTTAGGAGATTTGAATTCAAAGCCTAATGACTGTGATCTCCTTGAGGGCAACCATTGTCTTTTGCCTTTCTTCATATTCCTAATATTTAGCCAGAGTCTGCTAATTGCTGGCTGATCGACTGATCTTACAGGAATTTTTAAAATCTTCACAGTTATTTGCTTGTGTTACATCATCCTTCCAGACTGTAAGCAAAGACCAGACTTTATTAGACTTGGTGTCTTCCCCAGTACCTAGCATGGTACCCTAGACACTTAATAAATATTTGTTGCATTGAATTAGCACTCAGTAAATAGGTACTGATTTATTAGTTGATGTATTCATTTTTATCATAAAGAAAGGAGCAGCACAGGGTGTGACTAAGGCCGTCTGTATTTGCTTCAGTGGTTCTCTTGTGACTGACTGCATCTTCCCAATCATTTCTTCATTCTGTACTGGTCCAAGTAAAGGTGATATATTAGCTTTGAGCGGTAATAGATTGCTTGGGCTGAGCCAAGATGGTCTTTCAAACATCTGACTCAGAGCTGGAAAAGATTTTACAGATGATCTTGTTTAATTTCCTCATATTAGAGGTGAGGAAGCTGAAGTCTAGAGAGTGAACGGACTTGTCCAGTGTCCTAAAAGGTAATAAGGAGCAGATTAGGTGGGGGTGGGAATAAAATACAGGCCACTGGGTTCCATTCATTGCTGTTTCTAGTACCTTGCTTTGCCCCTACTTAGCACTGATAGAGGGAACACCTATAGTGATGAAACCAGGAATCTATGAAATTATTAGATAAATAAAAAGAGAAACTAAGACCTGCCCCAGCTACCTCGCTGGGTTGTCGTAAAGATCAAATAAGACTCTCTGTGAAGGTGCTTTATAAATAATAAAGCTTACAGAACTAGAACGCATGCATTTAGGCACTGGGAAGAAGTACCACTGAGAATAAAAGCTCCTTGAGCTCAGGGACTACTATTTTGTTTTATCTTTGCACTGCAAGGCCTACCACAGTAGGAATTTAATTAATATTAATCAAATTGAAAACAGATAGAAGATATGCAAAATCCAAAGCCCCTATTGTGGAATAGTGAGGGGAGTATAATACATTAAGGGACTTTTCTTTAAAGCCACTGAACATATGATGAGTACAGAGAAACTCCATTAAAATAGTTTCCACTGGACCAAAAAAGAAAATGCTATAAAGCCGGAATATATGATAAATGAGAGCTGCCACACACATTTGCAATAGGTCAAGTATTTGAAGGATAAATGTTCTACGCAGGAAACATTTGAAGTGAACATGTTATGAATGGGTTTCCATGTATTTGGGCAATCCTGAACACCTTAAAATATCTGTGATTTCAGCCACCAGAAATAAAGAGCCACTGGAGACCGTTCTGATTTTACCAGAGAGAGTGAGGGTGAGAGCATGTCTATCCTAAGAATCGTTTTTTTAGTTTGGGGTCATTGGTGAGCAATGTGAGCTATATTTGGATCAGTAGCCTGACCCAAGTGTCAACAGGGCTTTACATGTATTTAATTTATTATACACTGTTTTGGGGTGCAGAGGAAAACATGGCAATTATGCACTAACGTGAATTAACTTGAAAATATAACTGAAGAATCAATGTACCATGCCATTGTTGATTTCTTCCTCTGAACATTGATAAATATATTCTTCTCTAAGGTTTTGTTTTCTTTGGAAATTTTTCATTCCTGTCTTCCAACCCCCTCCCCCAAAGGGAAGGAGTACTTAACAAAAATGCTGTTGATTTTAAGAGCAGGAATAGGCAGAAATGCATGCCTATAGGCAGTGTAGGTCCTGGAAAGAGACTGAGCTCAACTCTGCATTCTGTTACCTACAACCTTGTGGGCTTAGGCAGATCTCTAAAGCTCTCTGGGCCTCAGTTTCCTCTTTTGTCAAGTGAGGGGTTCCCAGTCTGAAAAGTGGCAAAGATATTAGCCCTACCAAAAGCCAGGACTAGGATAAGGTAACTAAGGCTTTGCTTAAGAGCACTAATATTTAGAGGTCCCTAACAAGACTTGGATTCCTTCATCACATAGAGATAATTGAGTTTAGGGGCAGCTAGGTGGTTTGGTGAATAGAGTACTGCCCCTGGAGTCAGGAGGACCTGAGTTCAAATTCTGCCTTAGACTAGCCGTGTGATCAAGTCACTTAACCCCAATCGCCCTACCTTCCTCTTTCCAAAAAGAAAAAAAAAGAAATAATTGAGTTTAGCAACTAGTTAGGAAGAATTATTAGTAAAAAGTAGAAAGCAACTAAGTTGATTCTCTTCCCGCACTGTTGGCAGCACTGGAGTTGAGTGCTTTCCTAGTAGGGACCGCCTGAGGTTCTGGCTATAAAGTCTGGTATCCTAGGCTCTCTTCTCACATAGGAGGTTGTGGTTCAAGGGTACAACTTATCCTTGAGGACTATGTGACCTTCCCTCTTACCTGCTCTGCCCCCCCAATAAATTGCTTTTCTCAGATTTCTTCTGTGGTTCCTTCCCCAATCCTTGTTCCCACTCCAGGATTGCTGATTATAGCTTAAGTTCTACCTATCTACCAGAGATGTGGTAAGGATTAAATGAAATTTATATATACATATATATGCATTATGTATGCATATACATAATGTATATATATATATATATATATACATCATATATATTATATACATACATGTATATCTCTTTCTCTTCTTCCCTTTCTCTTTCTCTGTCTCTGTGCTCTCTCTCCTTTCCCTCTTTCTCCCTTTCTCTTTTTCTTCTCTTCCTCTCCCTCTCTTTCTAATTACCCCCCTCCTTTCTCCTTCCCTCTTTCCTCTCTCTTTTTCTCTCTTTTCCCCTCTCTCTCTCTCTGAAAATGTTTTCTAAGCACACGGTACCCCATAAATATAAGCTATGCAGCCTTCATTGGGTTTGTGAACTTTTCTTTAGACTCCTTTGTTTTCTGTTACGTGAGAGAACAGGACAGGAGGAAGAAGGGGGAAGGTTCAGGGAGGTATCACAATGTAGATAACAGGAATATGATGTCATCGGGGAAACATATGCTTATTTTTACAAATTCTTCGGGGATTCATATACATGTGTAGCCTAGCTCAGTTTGGAACTCATGTTTCTTTGGGCTGATTCTTTGTGAACCGTAAAATAGGTTTCACTTGTCTCTAGTGTTTTTTGTGGAAATATGTATCAGTAAGATCAGAAAACCATTATACATTCTGTTTTTAAACATGACCCAATAAGCAGTCTGTTGCATTTCTGTTAGTATAGCATATTAGGTTACTTTTTAAGTTCCTGCCAATGGGGAGCTCTTTCTTTCAAAGGGGTGACCAAGTTTAGCTTCAGGCTAGAATTTTGTAATAATTGTGTTATTTTAGGGATCTAATTGAGACTTTCTATAAATTCACTGTGTTGAGTTAGTCATGTTCTATTTATTTGTGGAATATTTTCTGACACCTTGTTACACAATTAATCAACGACCTCCATGACGACCTTCATCCTAATAGAATTGCCGTCTGAAATACATAGCCCATGCCACCTGTAGAATAATACACTCTTTCACTTACATTGGGCTACATAAGCCAGCTCAGAGATGCCAGCTTCTGACATAGGAGAGCAAATGAGAGGGCAACCCGCCCATCAAGAAAGAGAAAAAATAAGCACATGAAACTACAATTAATAAATTGATTTTTATAGGCATTCAATTTTTATTGATGTTTTGTCTTTACAACACATTCATTTTCAAATATATTATCCCTCCTCCCCCCTGTTACTTTGTTACCATCTCTTATGATAAAGAATAAAGAAAAAAAGGGAAAAATCAGAAATCAGTTTGGCAAAATTAACCTACATATTGAGTCTGACAGTGCACTCGGTGTCTACATTCTTTGTCCCTACTGTAAAGAAGGGAAGTATATTTTCCCATTGTCTTAAGGGCCGAGCTTGGTTATTATAATCACACACTGTTTAATTTCCTTTTTATCCCATTCCATTGTTGTCATTGTGTTTATTATTTTCCTTTCTGTGTTTATTTCATTTCAAACTTCAATAATTCATATATCTTCACATGCTTTGAATTTTTCATATTCACCGTTTCTCATGGTTTAGTAAAATTCTAACAATTTCCCCACTCACTAGTTAATGAACATCTAAGTCATTTCTGATTCTTTGTCATTACAATTGCTACCACGAATATTTTGGCATGTATGAGACTTTTATAAATCTGTACATTTGGGGTATATACCTCACAGAAGAATCTCTGGTTGCCTTTCTAGCATAATTCCAAATTGCTTTCCAGAATGGTTGGGCTACTTTACAGCTCCACCAACAGTGTATTGGGGTGTTTATCTTTTGAAAGTCTCATCCAATATTGATTTTTCTATCCTGTTGTTACCAGCTTGCTGGGTGTGAGGTGATATGTCAGACGTTCTTTCTAGGGTCTAATGAAATTCATTGTTGTTAGGGATGACATACTTGGGCACATGAAGTTATCATAACTCACCCCACAGCAAGTGAAATGAGAGACAAGTTTACAAGTACAAATAGTCAACTTTGACCTAGGGCATATGGTGGAGTTTGGTTGTCTACAGATAGTTTGTCCTAAAGCAATATGATGGAAAACAAAAACAAAAAGAGATTCAGAGAGCTAGGAGAGAGGGAGGAAGAGAGGGGATCAAGTTTAATTTCAGCACATAATTATGCTTCTTGTACCACCAGATAGGCAGTAAGGAATAAGTTAAAAAAAAAATCCAATAAAAAAAGGGCCGCCTAGGTGGCACAGAGGATAGAGCACCAGGTCTGGAGTAAGAAAGACATCTTCCTGGGTTCAGATCCAGCCTCAGACACTTACTAGCTGTGTCTGGGCAAGTCACTTAACCCTGTTTGCCTCAGTTCCTCACCTGTAAAATCAGCTGGAGAGTGAAATGGCAAACCACTGCAATATCTTTGCCAAGAAAATCCCAGATGTGTTCATGAAGAGTTGGACATGACTTAAAAATTACTGAACAAGTTAAATTCCCTCCAGCTACTGAAATAAATGCCTTACTTAAAAAAAAAAAAATCATCTTTCACTTGTCACTAAGCCTGTTATCTTTTTGTAAAATGGTGGTATTAGAAATCTTTCTCCTAAATTTATGATCATATGATCCTTTAAGTTATAAAATTAAAAATCACAACCAAGCTGAGAACACTGGGCTTCACCCAGGTCTCTTTTCTTTCTCAAAGTGATAAATACCTAGCTTAGAGTCTCGCTCTTCTGCCCACACCCTTCTCTCTGTTCTTTCCCCATTTAAAAATGTTTTATTGATCAGTATTTTGTCTTTCACATCACTATAATTTTCTTCAGCATCCTTTCCCTTCCCTTTCTCAGAGAGACACCCCATTTAACAAATAATATTTTTACGAAGACAAAAATGAAGGAGAAGAAAAAAAATCAGCATAATTCCTAGTCCCTACTGCAAAGAAAGGAGGTACATTTTCTCATTTTGTTTAGGGCAAAGGTCAATTATTCTATTTACACAGTGTTTAGTTTCATAATTGATCAATACATCAAAATAGTCTGAAAATATATATAATGTGAAAATTTGTGAGTCCCAGACCTTTCTCTTATACTTGGTGACTTCACTTTTCATGTTGATATTTTCTCATATGCTCTTGCTTTCTAGTTTATAAAACATTTTAGCAACCCTGACCCATACTTTCACTCTATTGAAGTCAGACATGGTGATCCTCAAATGTGCATCACCAATGAATATTTCATTTCTACTATCCATAATTCTGATATTCCTAAATCTGACCATCATCTTTTATCTTTCCATATTTCCTTCTACCTTACTCCTCCTAAACCTTCTCTGTTACCACTAAAACTTCTTGCTTTCCAATTGTCTGACCTTACTTTCCTCTTTTCAAAATCTTGACCTGATAATTAACCCATCCAACTGTCCTCTACCCCAGATGCCCTTCCCTCTTGTCCCATTGCAGTGAATCTCTTTCCATACCCCAGCCTTGGATTACCTGTATATATTTTAATGAATAAAAATGAAGTCATACAATTGTTCTGATAGTATCCACTACAAATTTATTATGTCTTTTCAATTGGGCCCTCACTAGTGCATTTCAGTCCTTTTACTCTTCCTTACTGATTTTCAATAGTATGCTTCTTAGAGAATGTCCCAAACTTTCTCTTCTTTCCTTAAGCCATTTATACCAGGGGTGTCAAATTCAAGTAGAAATGGGAGCCACTAAACCATACATACCCTTAATCATTGTAACCAATATGGTAGGTGTAAAATGATATTTCAAGGTTGTTTTAATTTGCATTTCTCTAATCAATAATGATTTAGACCTTTCTTTTGTGTGGCTATAAATTGTTTTGATTTCTTCACCGGAAAACTGTTCATATCTCTTGACCATTTATCAGTTGAGGACTGACTCATATTCCCATAGATATGACAAAGCTCTTAATATATTTGAGGTAGAATAGATATATCTGATATATGTAATATCTATCTACATAATATATATCTGAGAAACTGTCTATAAAATCCTCCCCCCCCCAATATTCTGCTTTCCTTCTGATGTTGGCTACATTTGTTTTATTTGTACAAAGCCTTTTTAATTTAATGTAATCAAAATGATCCATTTTAAACCTAACTTTGCTCTCTGTCTCTCATTTATTTATAAATTGTTTGCCTCCTCATAAGTTTGATAAGTAATATCTTCCATGTTCTTCTAATTTTCTTGTACTATCTCTCTTTATATCTAGGTCATGTATCTATTTTGACCATATCTTGGTAAATGGTATAAGATATGGGTCTATGCTCAGTTTCTGCCATATTATTTTCTAATTTTCACCAAATAATGAATTCTTATACTAAAATCTTTATGATTGAAGGGGAAAGTGACAAATGTTGGAAGGGATTTGGAAAAATTGGGACAGTGATTCATTGTTGGTGGAATTGTGAACTGATCCAACCATTTTGGAGAGCAATGTGGAATTATGCCCAAACTGCCTGTATCCTTTGATCCAGTAATATCACTATTAGGTCTGTCTCCAAAGATGATTAGGGAAAAAGGAAAAGAACCTGTATATTCTAAAATATTTATAGCAGCTCTCTTTGTGGTGGCAAAGAACTTGAAATTACAGGAATGCTCATCGATTGAGGAATGGCTGAACAAGTTGTGGTGTATGATTGTGATGGAATACTACTGTGCTATAAGAAATTAGGAGCTTAATGATCTTAGAAAAACATGGGAAGACTTTCATGAAATAATGAAGAGCGAAATGAGTATTACCAAGAGAATATTGTATATAATAATAGCAATATAGTTTTTTCCTTTCTTTTTTTAAAATTTTTTTATTTTTATTTTTTTAAATTTTATTTTAGTTTGCATCATTCATTTCCACAAGATTTTGAATTACATATTTTCTCCCCCTCTTTCCCCCACCCACCGCCCGAAAACAGCCATCCCAGTGTGTCCCCCCTCCCCCAGTCTATTCTCTCCTATGTCACTTTTCGGTAGGGCAGGATGAATCTCCCAACCACAGTGCCTGTGTATCTCAAGTTCCAG
>JAQQSV010006906.1:0-14157 GCA_028646515.1 Pseudochirops corinnae
CCACTGCCTCTGACGCCGCTTCCAGTCCGCACCGCACAGAGATTAGCTTGGCTCCGGCGTTCTCTTACTCCACCCCTTCCTGCTACATCAGCAAGCTCAAGGGGCGTGGAAGATCTTCAAATCCTAGTATCGTTACACCCACCTCCTGACCTCTGGTCTGATACACACACACACACACACACACACACACACACACACACATATGTATATATATCAGTGGAGAAGGAAGAGTAAAATATAAATTCAAAATGCTGAGCCTGTTGATTTCTGGGAGAATGATATATAATACTCATATAGGTGGTAGCTATTTCCTTTACAAATCACTCTCCCATTGGTTCATTCTTTTCGAATATCCCTCATCCAGACCCTTGTAATCTGGGCTAATGCAATATTTTATTAACCAGTTTCCCTCTACAATCCTCTCTGTTTTCTGCTGTCCAGATTAATTTTCCTAATTACAGCTTACATTATGGCTCAGTAGCCCACAGTAACATCCCACCGCCTAAAAGATAAAGTTATTTCAAGTTTTAACCTTCCTTTCAAGCATCATCTCCAACTATTCTCATGTATTCATTCAAGAAACAGCTATCTGCTGAGGGGTGCTTCCATCAATATGGCTGCATAAGAGATTTTCAATTAGCCTAGGTCCTCATTAGCTCAAAGCAGACATTTGGCAAATAAATTGAAGGACAAATACCAAAATAAGAGAAAGCAAGGAATTTCTTATCATAAAACAGCAAAAAGACTAAAAAATGAGCAGTCAAATAAAAGTCCCCTGAAATAGTAAGAGAACAGTAAGAACTATCCGGAAGAAGAGAATATGTCATGTAACGAAAATTTCCAAGGGAGAATCGAGGACTTTGAACAGAAGTTATAAAACCTAAGCAAGGCAATGGGTGCTTAGAAAAAAAAAGAACAGAAAACAGAAAAAAGTTCAATGATATTACTGCAAAGCCAAAGACAGCAAATTTGGGACGTCTTTGTAACAAAATATAATTGACCTGAAATACAGTGCTTGGAAAGTCCATCTAAGACTCGCTAAACTTCCAGAAGACATTATGAAACAAAAAGTATGGATATCATTTACTTACTTCAGGAAATCAGAAAATTACCTAGAAATATAAGAACTAAAGGGTAAAGCAATTAATAGTATGCAATAATCAATCAAAAAACATTTACCAAGCACCTACAAGCACTGTGCTAAGTGCTAGGGATGCAAAAAAAGAAACAAAAGACAGTCTCTGCCCTCAAGAAACTTACAATCTAATGGGGAGACAACATGAAAATTTTACATATATATACAAAGCAAGTTATATACAGGATAAATAGGAAGTAATCAACAGAGAGAAGGTACATGAATAAAGAGGGGTTGGGGAAGGATTCCAGTAAAAAAAAAAAAAAGGGATTTTAATTGGGACTTAAAGAAAGCTAAAGAGGTCAGTAGTGAGAATGGCAGAGGGAAGATATTCCAGGCATGGGGACAGCTAGAGAATATGTCCAGAGCCAGGAGATGGAGTGTCTTGTTTATGGAACAGTCAAGAGGCTATTGTCACTGAATTGAAGAGTACATATCAGGGAGTAAGGTATAAGAAGATTCAAAAGATAGGAGGGGGTTTGGTTATGAAGGGCTTTGAATGCTAAACAGAACATTTTGTATTTGATCCTGGAGGCAATAGGCAGCAACTGGTGTTTATCAAGAAGAGTTTGGTGGCTGAGTGGATGAGAGATTAAAGTAGGGAGAGAGCCAAGGTAGGTAGACCCACCAACAGGCTTTTGCAATAATCCAGATGTGAAGTGATTCATGCCTACACTAGAGTGGTGGCAATGTCAAAGGAGAGAAGGGAGTATATTTAAGAGATCTTGCAAAGGTGAAATTGACAGGCCTTAGCAATAGATGGAATACGGGGGAGCAGGAGGGGAGACTCAGTGATAGGGAAGGTAGGAGGGAGAGAGTTTGGGGCAAAAATAATGAGTTCTGTTGAGTTTAAGGTACCTATTGGACATCCAGTTCAAGATGTCCAAAAGACAGTTGGAGATGTGAGATTAGAAATCAGCATAGA
Source organism: Pseudochirops corinnae (assembly GCA_028646515.1). Classification (NCBI taxonomy): domain Eukaryota; kingdom Metazoa; phylum Chordata; class Mammalia; order Diprotodontia; family Pseudocheiridae; genus Pseudochirops; species Pseudochirops corinnae. The sequence goes on from JAQQSV010006906.1 coordinate 2,061, forward strand.
GTTTGGAGCAAGATAGGTAGATTTGAGAATCGTCAGCATAGAGTTGGCAATTAAATTCATGAGCGCTGATGAGATCACAAGGTAAAGTATAGTTATCCTTTCCACATCACAATTTTCCCCATGGAGGTTTTGATATATCATGGGTCAGCACAAAAAATTAAATAGGAATTTTCAGGGAATTTTACAGAAGGTGAAGATGGCACATAAAGCCAGCAGATGACACACAAAAAAGTTTAGAAACTCAGAAATGCATAAAATATAGTCTATGACCAAAGACTTAACCCAAATTTTCCAATAAAGTACTATAAATATCCCATAGTAAAAAAAAAAAAAAAAAAAAAAAATTCAGACTTCTTCTCTGGTCCAGATTGGGGGGATGGGGGAAGTCACGCCCCTAATGGCCATAATGTAAAAGGGATAACTGTAGTATAAAGGGAGAAGAAAAGAAGGCCCAGGAAAGAACCCTGAAAGATACCTATAGTTAACAGGCATGGTCTAGAAGAGAATCTAGTAAAGGAAACAGATAAGGAGCAGTCAGGTAAGATGAGAACCAAGAAAGATTAGTGCCCTAAAAACCTAGAGAGCAGAGAGTATCAAGTAGAAGAGAGTATCAAAGGCTGCAGAGAGGTCAAGGAGAATGACAATTAAGAAAAGACCATTTGGATTTGGCAACTGAGGGATCATTAGTAACTTTGGAGAAAGCAGTTTTGGTGAAATAAGTTTGGAAGCCAAATCATAAGGGGTTAAGAGAAGAGTGAGAGAAGAATAAAAAGAGGCAGCATTAGACAGCCCTTTTCAAGGAGTTTAACTTCAAAGGGCAGAAGAGATATAGGATGATAATGGGAGCAGAAAGATCATTTAAAGGTTTGGTTTTTTTTTTTCGGGATGAGGGAGACATGAGCATGTTTGTAGGCAGTAGGGAGAGAGTAGCAATCAGTAGACAGGGAGAGATTGAAAATAAATGAAAGTAGGGATGATAGATGGGCCAATCTGTTGGATGAGATGAGATGGAATGGGATTGCTTGAACAAGTAGTGGGGTTAGCTTTGAAAAAGTGTAAGGCAACTTCATATCGTGAGATAAGGTTGAAGGAGAAGATAGTGGCAGAAGGCATCTGAGTGATAGGAGAGGAGGAGATAGGAGAGTCACCAATAAAGAACCCCAGGTTTGCCTCACACACACAAAAAAATGTGATTGCCAAGGTTCAGAGATTACAGATCAAAAAGGAAATATTATAAGTGGACAAAAATAGGTAGGTCACATACCAAGGAACTTCATGTAGAATCATGCAGGACTACTTTTCCTCAACAAAGAAGAAAGGGGGGGAGGGGAATTGGAATACAATTTACCAAAAAGCAAAGCAAAATGACTTTTATCAAAGGATAATATCCTACAAAGTTACGAATAATCTAAACATGGAGGAAATAGAACTTTTAGAAGAACTGATGACCTCTAAGCATTCCTTTTGAGAAACCTAGAGTTGAACAGTTTTGGAACTGGAAATGATTCCACAAAAGAAACTTAAGAAAGGTAAAAGACTCTACAGAGCTCTAAAAAGCTTACAAACTGAAAGCAGGAAACAAGATTATTTTTCCTTGGAAGGCCTACTTAGCCTTTGAGAATCCAAGGTTATTTCTACCACTAAGAGAAGGCAGACATCAGAATAAAACTTTGGTGAACAGTTTGCTCTTATGACATTGTGACATTTTTCTGCTAGATTACAAAATCAGTCCCTTTGAAACTTAGTCCAAAGACCATCACAGTACCTACTTTTTCTCAAAAGTTTAAAGATGAAAAAATTCTGATTCTAGTCACATGACTAAACACATAGTGGACAACTAATTGAGGACTGAATAAACAACAATTCACACTTCACTAGTACTTTATAGTTTACAAAACACTTTCACATACATCATCTCATTTGAGCTTCACAATTGTGTGAGGTCAGTAAAAGAAATACATATAATACCTTTATTAGCCACTGAGAGTTTTGAAGTATCAATCAATGAACATGCATTTATTAAGTGTCTCCTATGTGCCAAGAATTGTGTTAGGTGTTCAGGATAGAAATACAAAAATGAGATAGTCCTTGTCCTCAAAGATCTTACTTACAGTCTAGTAGATGGATACAATAAACTGACAGGTAAATACAGAATATATACATTTCTCTGTGCTCAGAATCTGACTATGTATCAGGATAAGTAAGAATGTAGAGATAGTTTCCCAGGATTCCAAAGGCCTTGAAAGTAATTGACTTTAACACTCTTTAGTTTTATTTTGTTTTTTTTTTTTTATTTTGGGGGGGCAGGTAGGTGATATAGTGGATGTAGTGCTGGGTCTGGAGTAAGGAAGACTCATCTTCATGAGTTTAAATATGGCCTTAGACACTTCCTAGCTGTGTGACCCTGGACAAGTCACTTAAACCTGTTTGCAACAGTTTCCTCATCTGTAAAAAGAGCAAGAAAATGGCAATCCCCTCCAGTATCTTTATCAAGAAAAGTCCAAATGGGGTCATGAAGTCAGACACAACTAAACAACAACAAAATTTTATTCTAAACTTAAACGTCAAATAAAATGAGCATTTCTATATACAAAGTAGAAGAGAAAAAGAGATTTTACATGAAAATGCACATCTCTATTATGTACAGTTTTTTAAGTATATAATTAATTCAACATATAACTTTCAAGGCTATCCTGCTTCTCTGGGATTCCTTCTGGACTTCCTCCAGTTCTGTTCATTTCTTTTTTTTTTATGATTCAACTCTTTTCTTTCTCTTTCTTTTTTGGGGTGAGGAGGGGACTCTATCCCTACCCCCCACTTCTTCTCACCCTCCCCCATTGAAATAAAGAAAAACAAAATCCTTGTAATAAATATACATAGTCAAATAAAACATGCATAGTCCAGCAAAATAAATCCCCACACTGACCATCAGTTCTCTGGTAGGAAGTGGTTCACCACTTCTGGGATTTATCTTCTGGGATTGTGCTTGGTCCTTAAATTGATTAGAGTTCTTAAGGCTTATCTTGTTTAACTGCATAAATTGTTCTCTCGGTTCATCTCAGCTCACTCTGAATCAGTATTAGTATTGTTTATAATCAAGCTAGAATTTTTTTCCAAAGGAGATGCACAGAAAATGATGCATTGTAATAGCATCTTAAGCTACTCTTTCATTGTAAACCAATACCATCCATGGGCAATGGCTTGACAGGATTTGCATAGATACCGCTTGAGCAACAAATAGAATAAAATAAAGGGAAATAAGCTGTGACAATGTAATTAATTATATAATTAGTCTGAATTTTAGGAAGGCAATATTGTGTAGTGGAAAGAACATCGAATTCAGAGAAAAAGGGCCTGGATTTGAAGCCTATTTTTGCCACTTAATAGCTGATTGACCTAAGTTGCTAAGTTGCTGAGTCTCAGTTTCCTTATTCACAAAATAGAGATAATAACACTCACTCTCTGCCTTACCTCTAGAATGGTTGTAAGGAAAGTGTTTTGTAAAACTTGAGATGCTACATAAATGTAAGGTTTTTTTCTCTTAAGTTATAAACCCCATAACTCTTTTACCTAAACTTTGCCTCTCCTATGGCACTTAGCATGGTTTTCTACACACAATAGTTTCTTAATTACTATAGTTTTCACCAAGCTTAATGTTAGAAGCTCCTACCTACATCACAATCAGGACAAACGATAGCCAGCAATGCCTATTCTTGGTTATTCCTGTATTCTAGGTTTATGACTTATGGTTCTGATCCCATCCACTGAAAATGCTTCCTGCTTGGATCCAGCTGTTACAGTTTTCTTAGCCCTCTGATCATGGTGTAGCAAAGCAGTTTGATTAATGGAAAAAACATGGAAATATTATGAAACGTTCCAAAAGTTAACATAAATTCTCTCAATTAACATTTTCACAATAACCATAACTAACCACCCCCAAGGCAAGATTTAGTCTTTCTTCTTTCTGACTGCTTCTGACCTACGGGACTGAAGGATTAAAAAAAAAAGACATTTAATGAGACATTAAAATACACAGAACAGAAGGAAGTTCAGAAGGGGACATTGACAAATAGGACATTTTAGTTACTACCAAGTTAAATTTAATATACCATTTTAAAAAACCAAATTGTATGTAACAAGTTCAATTTCATGCAATTCTCTTTTCTTCTTTGAATGGTGAAGTGTTTGTGTGTACTAAGTTCATAATGTAGCCCATATAAGCTCTGGAGATTCCTGACTCAACTCCTATGTTCAGATGAATTCGGTTCCTGGAAAAAGATTACATCCCCCCCACACTCAGAGTTATAGGGAAATCCAGGAGGTGATTCTCTGATGACACCAGCTCAAACCCCTACCAGCATTTGTCTTCCACCCCTGAGATTATCAGTTGAGAATCACGTTAGTCAACCAGCCAGCCTTAAGCAACTTTTACATATTTACTAAGTTGGTATAATTAGCAAAGTTGGTAGAAAACATCTCCATAAAAGTCTGCGAACATACTATCCCACAAGTACATAGAGTCCAGGGAAAAGTAAACTCAAGCTTAGGGAGTAAGTGTTCAGTGGGATAGATCAGAGCTCTTTGTTTGATTTCTGGGCTATTTGTGGAGCTATGAATCTATGGCCAATCTGTCCTTGGCTCCCAATGCCAGACCCAGCCATCAGCTGATCTGGGGATCCACTAGAACACCAATAGGAAGATGAGAAGTCCAACATTTTCCAGATCCTTCAAATTTCATAAGGTCTTCCTCTGACCAAGGTTAAACCTGAAGTTTCTGCTTCCAGTGCCCATGGTTCCTCCTTTATTGGAATGTCAGGCTTATTCCATACCCTCAAATTACTCTAGTTCTAAGCAAGCTTGATAATTTATAGATGATTCTTAGGATGTGACCAAGTTTCTGTGCAGTCACTCTAATTCAAATGAATTTTTGCATTTATTGTAAGGCAGTGGTTATTAACTTGTGTATATGTGTGTGTTATAGACCCCTTTGGAGGTCTGACAAAACCTATTAACTCCTTAAAATAATGTTTTAAAATAAAAAAATTTCATTTGGAAGTTAGTGAAAATAATTCTACAACTTTTCTTCCCTTTTGGGTTCACAGACTTACTGAAGTCTAGCCATAGACCACTAGGTCTAAAACCTACAACTGAGAATGATTTACTGATTACTTCTTTTTACATTTACTTTAAGAGAGGTAGCATGACTTGAATAAATCAGTCAGCCCCATCCTGACAACAATAAAACAAACAAATAATGTGGCAAATCTGAGTTCAGTGGTTTATAATAAATCTCCTTTTACATATACCCAGCATGAATGGGAATTATCTCAGACACTGGCAGCACTTTCTAGGGAAGCTAGTAGCTATCAACTAGATTGTACTGGACCAGATAATCTCTGGAACTACGGGCCATGACTTCACCAAAGAAGTTGCAGGATAGGATCTCAGCAACCCTACTTCTCTCTGGGTGCCCCATTCTGAATTGTCTTCCTGATGTCATTACTAAAGCACAGAAGGATAAGTGGAAAGTGCTCAAAGCCCACTAGGCTGAGAACAGAGAGGCAGCTGGTGGTTGCCAGATGGCAATGAAATAATTAAAAAGCTGTGGCCCTGAACAAAGAAGCAATGAATTTGAGACTCATTTTCTCTGCCTTGACCCAGATTTGAACACACTTGTTAAGCAGACTGACTTGTTATAACCAAGGGCTTTCATGTGGTAGAGGGATCTGAATTAGGACCAGTAGCTAGAAGGTATAGAAAGATATATTTTTTAAAAAAGGTTTTACTGATGCCTGTTTTTATACTACATAAAAAACTCAATATATTTCCACTCCTCTCGCTCACGGCAAAGAACAACCTGTTGGAGGGGTAGGGGGAGCACATCTCACATTGAATACAACCTGTAGTCATTCACCTCTCTACCCAACAATGGAATGGGAAACTTCATAAGCCAATGAGTTCCCTATTCCAAAATTATGTTAAACCTACACCGGTGTAATAAAGAGACTAAAAAGGAGGTTCATGCCTAGGTATGTGGTTGGTTTCGATGATCTCTGAAGTCCCTTCCAACTCTGAAATGCTTTCCTTAGGATTCCAACCCAAAGTCCCCATTTCACATAATCTCTGGAACAGAAAATAGTCTCACATCTTGATGGCCTATCCCTTGGTAGGACGTGTGAAGGTTCTCCCCAACCTACCCTACTTTCTGGTTTCTATTTGCATAAAATGAAAGAGAACATGGGCTGCCCTGCTAAGTCTTTCAGAAGAAAGCAATAGGATAAAAGATTTATAACTGGAAGGGTCATTTTGTAGATCATTTAATCCAGGGTTCTCATTTTATAGATGTGGGAACTGGGACCCAAAGAGGTTGAATGAATTGTCTAGTATCACATAAATAGGAAGTAGTACGGTCTGGTATTCAAAACCAGGTCCTTTGACTCCAAACCCAGAACTCTTTTCTTCTACATTTAGAGACAGCTCTGTACATAGAGAGAGAGAGAGAGACATAGTGGATCAGATGCTGGATCTGGGGTCAGGATAACCTGAGTTCAAACATAGCTTCAAACACTTAGTAACTGTGTGACCTTGGCAAGTCACTTAACCTTTGTCTGCCTCAGTAACATCATTTGTAAAATAACTATGATACCATCCCCTCCAATCCAAGGTTATAAATGTGGTAGGATAAAATGAGGTAGTATCTATAAAATGCTCTGTAAGCCTTAAAATGCTAGATGAATGCTCGCTATTATTGTATATCATACTATCATCAGCTCCTTCCATCTGAAGGTAAACTTGGGATTCTCTGAATTGGAAGAATACACACTTAGGTACCTAAGTACTTTCCTTAAAGTACAATATATGCTTAATTAAAGAATAAAACAAAAACAATTTTGTGGTATGCATATGCCCTGTATTAAGTAACACATCAGTGCAGATTTCAAAAGTTTCCTGAAAAATCTCAAGAACTCAGGCTTCTCACCCCTTTCAACAGTCAGTCTTTATGAATTCACTGAGTCTTCTTCTGAAATTAAGACCTTTAGTAAGGGTTCTGGTCTATTTCTAGACACCTCAGATTTTAATCCCCTGGCTTTTGAGCTGCATTTTGGTACATCTTGGTTCAAAGCTTATAAATTATCCTTTTCTCTGATGTAAAAAAAAAAAAAAGAGACTTTTCTCCCAAACATTTTATTCAAACATTTTATTTCTAATCACATTTATTTGGTTTTCATGGTGGATATTACACACACACACACACATACACACACATACACACACACACACACACACACACACACACACCACACACACACCCCTCACGACACCCCTCGTTTCCAAAAAATCCAAAACACTTGGCTGCTTTTTACCCGCTTCTAAATTAGCATATGTTGTTAATATCTTTCCTGTTCAGTGCTTGATGCTGAGTTTGCGGTTGTATATCTATAACTGAAAGGGTTCTCTAGATGACTGACAAGTGGCAAGGTTTAAGGCAAGTTATAATCAAGTTGTAGGCAGAGTTGTTAAGGACTAGTCGTTAGGTCCCAGTCTAGCTTGTTACAGAACATGGCTTAAAAAACTAAGAGGAGAAGGTAGCTAGATTCAGGTCCTACAAATAAAGTCAGTATTTTTGAAAGTTCCATGTGGAAGATAGGGCAGAGAGCAACTGGAGGACACAAGCGAGACCAGATGCTGCTTCAGGACTGGCTTGCAGCCAGCTAGAGAGTTATAGAGAGTTTCTCTGTTAATGAAGTGTTGAATTACATACCCTTGGATAATGAGGAAGTTTCTACCATAGGCAGGGCTTTGTTGCAGTTAGAGCAAAAGAGTTTCATTGAAAGGTTTAGTAATTGGATCTTCAGAATCCAATGAGATAAAGGACATACCCTTCAGGAATGGGATGGTTTCTGGGAACCTATCAAATGCCCAAACTCTTCATTATTTAGAATCTCTCTGAGTCCTTCCCAAAACTGGTATCAAGTCTATGATCAAATACTCACTAACCATGAGTATCCTCCAAGCCTCCTGGGCCCTCTTTGCTCGGTGATCTGAGTTTCTATGGATTTATTATCTCTATGTGGACCTCTCAGTCTGATTTGCTAGATTTTTAACCAGCCTGCACTCACTAACTATAGGTATCCTCCAAGGTTCTGTTCTAGATTATAGCCTACAAAAGAGCCTACTGGTTAGTCTCCCTGGCTCAAATCTCTCCCCATTCTAAGTCCATCTTCTATTCAGCTGTCAAAACTCAGGTCTCATAATGTTACCTCCCCTATTGGATAAACTCTAGTGTTTCTCTATTACTGCCAAGATCAAATATAAAATTCTCTTTGGCTTTTGAGGCTTTTCATAACCTGGTCCTTTCCTATGTTTCCAGCCTTCTTATATTTTATACACACACACACACACACACACACACACACACACACACACACACACACACATACCCATTCTGTGATCCAGTAACACTGTCCTCTTTGCTGATCCTTAAACAAGACACTTTCTCTCCTGACCCTGGGCATTTTTATGGCTCTCCCTTGTCTAGAACTCTCCCCCTCATCATTTCCGCCTCCTGGCTTCCTTAGCTACCCGCAAACCTCAGCTAACATCCCACTTTTGGCAGGAAGACTTTCCCATCCTCCTTAATCTTAATGCCTCCCTTCTGAGACTATCTCCAATTGATCCCCTGTGTATCTTGCATGTACACATGTTATCTATCTTATTAGACTATGAACTCCTTGAGAGCAGAGATTGGTGGGGATTTTGTTTTGTCTTTCTTTGTATCAGTGGTGTTTAACATAATGTCTAGTATATAGGAGGTATTTTATAAATGTTTATTAACTTGATTTGCTGATTCCTGACTTAGGTTATTCAATCAATTCAATTCACGCCAACACATATTTATGAAGTGCCTACCATGTCCCAGGCACAGTGCTAGGCACTGGAGATACAGACAAAAATGAAACTATCTCTACCCTTAAGGAGTGCAAAATCTATGTATTGGAATATACTATGAAAAATTCTTCTGTAATGTAGAAGATTATTGTTCTTCCTTCAAGATTGTGCTCACACCAAGAAAATATTTTGTTCCTCCAAGATCAATCTTGCCACAACCTTCTACTTGGCTTAATAAGCTAATGAGTCCCTCTGAAGGCAACTGGGCAGCTTTATTCAAATTAATTCAGAGCAGAATGACTAATGGGGGAGCCAAGAACTCATAGGACATTAACATTTCAGGGGGGAAAAGTTTTTACTGTTCCATCTACCGCTACATTTACTTTTTCTACACACCACTTCTTACACTCAAGTCACATTTAGTAATATAAGGCAGCCTCCTGACAATACTTACCATATATCTTTCTACTGTCCTTTGGGCCAGCTGCCATTTTAATTTTCCTAAACTGTATATGATCCACCCCTAAATCCCTCTTCTGATGCCTCATCATAGTATGGAGGTCACCCTGGGTTTTGAAAGTTATATCAGTTCAGCATCAGCATTGGCAGGACTTCTCATGCTTGTGCTAGAAAGCTTCAACATTTGTCTTGTTGACAGGCTCCAAGTCAGTCATTCAAGGAACAACATAGGTAAGGCTTATCATCAGAAGGCCGGATATCAGAGGATGAAATCTGTTGGCCACATTCATTAAGATACAGTTACTAAAACATGATTCCTATTGGTAAGGGAATTATTCCTATCTGTTCGAAAGTATGAGATACAGGAAAGAGGCCTGGATCTGGAGGAATCAAATTCAAATCCTGTTTCAGATACTTGCTAGCTATGTGACCTCAGACAACTTGCTTCACATTTCTGAGCTTCAGTTTCCCCCTCTATAAAAAGAAAGGGTGAAGAATAATAAGAGCACCTACTTTATAGAATTACTGAGAAGATCAAATGAAATAATGTAGCTAAAGTGTTTTGCAAACCTCAAAGCACTACATAAACATCAGCTATTACTATTAAATATCATAACTTCTAGAAAATGAAATTTTCCAGGTATTCTTCTCTATCCACATTATATTCTTATTGCATAATTGATAGCTTTCTGGTCCACAGATTTTAGGGACACACCCTTCAGGTATATTGGGGAACAGAGTCAGAATACCATAGTGCTATAAGAAAGAGCAGGCAGATTTCAGAAAAATCTGGAAAGACTTACATGAACAGAAGAACCAATACACAGTAACAGGAACACTGTGCAATGATAAACCATGATACATTTAACTCTTCTTAGCAATATAACAAGATCTCGGCCAGGATGTTTTACCACATTTCCCTGGAGCAAGAGATCCTGCTGCACCCGTGCTACTTTGGGCCAAACCTGCTCAACATGTTCAAGCAGAAGCTGTTCACTGAGGTGGAGGGCACGTGCACAGGCAAGTACAGCTTCATGATTGCTGTCACCACCATTGACAACACTGGGGTGAGTGTGATCCAACTTGGGGAGAGCTTTGTTCTCTACCTGGACAAGTACAAAGCCATCGTCTTCCAACCCTTCAAGGGTGAGGTGGTGGATGCTGTTGTCACCCAGGTGAACAAGGTGGAACTCTTCACAGAGATCAGACTCATGTCTTGCTTCATCTGTCGCCACTCCATACCCTCAGAGATGGAATTGGATCCCAACTCTAACCCTCCATGTTACAAAACAGTGGATGAGGACATTGTGATTTAGCAGAACGATGAAATCTGCCTCAAGATTGTGGGAGCCGGGGTGGACGAGAATGATATTTTTGCCATCAGCTCCCTAGCAGATGACTATTGGGTCTTGTAAGCTGAGTGGAGAGGGTCTCTTCGATGTTTAATTCTGTTCTTCAGCAAGGTGTGGCGTGACAGGCCAGCTCTCAGCAATCTCCAGGGTGGGCCTTGCTGCTCTTTGGAAGCCTCAGGAAAGAAGGTTCTTTGTTTCTGAGAGACTTTTGGCTTTTTCTAATTCTTTTAAGAGAGCTGTTAACCTCTTCTAACTTAGATTAAGGATCATGGTCCTTGGGGCAGCCCAGTGCCTGTCACCTTGGTGGTAATGGACACTTAATAAATGTTGTCAGATTTTATCAAAAAAAAAAAATAGACTAAGTGGGGAACAGAGCCAAGATGGTGGCATAGAATCAGGAAAAGTCTGTGAGCTCCCCCCATAACCACCTCAAATACCTATAAAATATGACTCTAAACAAATTTTAGAGCTACAGAACCCACAAAGTGACAAAGAGAAACAAATCTCCCACTGAAGACAGTCTGGCAGGCAGACAGGAAGGGTCTATCACAGCTCACTGGGAGCCAAGCCCAGCCCCAAGTGAGCCTGTGGTTTTAGCCCCAGGGCAGCCCTGACTAGCAGCTGCAGTGGACTTCAGGAGAGTGCATCACCAGCAGTAGTAGCAGCTTCCAGAATTATCAATCCATAAATGCAAAAAAAAAGTGAGAAGTCAGTGTAGAATTCTGTTGGAACTGGGGGTGATGAAGGAATGGGTCAGGCCCCGCCCCTACAGCTAGAAGTGGCAAAGATGTGGCGGCCCTGCAGCCACCTCCCTGTGGCTGCTTCAGAGCTCCTGGCCTGCAGATCATAGAGGGGTCAAGTAACCATTCAGAGACTAAGCGCTCTTGTTTTAACCTGCCTGGATCTGGATCATGGTCTTGGGTGGTGGTCTTGAGGTGTGTGACCAGTGAGCCAGAGTTTGTGGGGGCTGCATAGATGGTGCCCTCCTAATAGCTCTGGAAGCTGCAAAACCCCCAGCAATTTGGGACAAAGCTCTCCCCTCTGGAAGCAGAGTTCTGCTGTGCCAAAGAGCTCAAAAGTCAAATAATTGAGTGGCAACATGAGCAAGCAAAGAAAGCAAAACAAGCACAGAAATCCAACTTTAAATTCCTTTTTGAGGAACAAAAAGATCAAAGCATGGAACAGGAGGAAGACAACACAGTCAGAACTCCTTCACCAAGAGCTTCCAAGAAAAATATGAACTGGTTACAGGCCATGGAGGACCTCAAGAAAGATTTTGTAAATCAAGTAAGAGAAATGGAGGAAAAATTGGGAAGGGAAATGAGAATGATGCAAAAAAATCATGAAAAGAGTCAACAACCTGACTGAAGAAAATAATACCTTGAAAAATAGATTAA
>JAQQSV010006907.1:0-14156 GCA_028646515.1 Pseudochirops corinnae
TATATATATATATATATGTATACACACACACACACACACACACACACACATAAACGCATTTATATTCCCTTCACCTATCCTCATACTGAGAAAAGTTTCATAAGTTACAATTATCGTTACGCATTTATATTCCCTTCACCTATCCTCATACTGAGAAAAGTTTCATAAGTTACAATTATCGTTTTTCCATGTAAGCATGTACATAGTTCAACTTTGATGAGCTCCTTATGATTTCTTTTCCATGTTTACCTTCTCATGCTTCTTGTATTTGAATATCAAATTTTCTATTCAGTTCTGTTTTTTTTTTTCAGCAAGAATGCTTGAAAGTCCTCTATTTTGTTGAATGATCATATTTTCCCCTGAAACATTATACTCAGTTTTGCTGGGTAGGTGATTCTTGGTTTTAATGCTAGTGCCCTTGATCTCTGGAATATGATATTCCAGGCCCTTTGATCCCTTAATGTTGAAGGAACTAGATCCTGTGTTATCCTGATTGTGTTTCCACAGCATTCAAATTGTTTCTTCTTGGCAGCTTATAATATTTTCTCCTTGATATGGGAAGTCTGGACCCTGTCTATAACATTCCTAGGAGTTTTCTTTTGGGGATCTTTTTCAAGGGGTGATTGTTGAATTCTTTCAAGTTCTTTTTTTCCCTCTGGTTCCAAAATATTGGGGCAATTTTTCTTGAGAATTTCTTGAAGGATGATTTCTAGATTCTTTTTCTGATCATGACTTTCAGAGAGTCCAATAATTTTAAAATTGTCTCTCCTGGATCTATTTTCAAGGTCAGTGTTTTTTTTTTTTAATGAGATATTTCACATTGCCTTCTAATTTTCCATTTGTTTGGATCTGTTCAATAGTATCTTGATTTCTTATAAAGTCATTTGCTTCCATTTGCTTCACTCTAATTCTGAAGGAATCATTCTCTTCAGTAAGCTTTTGAGATTCTTTTTTCCAAATGGCATATTCTATTTTTTAAGGCATTAGTCTCCACATTGGCTCTTTGGGCCTCTTTTGACATTTGAGTTAGTCTATTTTTAAGGTGTTGTTTTCTTCAGTCAGGTTGTTGACTCTCTTTTCGTGATTTTCTTGCATCATTCTCATTTCTCTTCCCAATTTTTCCTCTACTTCTCTTATTTGGTTTTCAAAATCCTTCTTAAGCTGCTCTATGGCTTGTGATAAATTTACATTTGTCTTGGAAGCTTTTGGTGAAGGAGTTCTGACTGTGCTGACTTCTTTCTGATCCATGCTTTGATCTTTTTTGTCCCCCAAAAAAGAATCTAAAATTGTATTGCTGTTGTTACTTTCCTTCCTTTGCCTGATCATGTTGCCAGTCAATTACTTGACTTTTTCGTTCTGTGGAACTCTGTTTTCAGAGTGTAGAGCTTTGTCCCAAATTGCTGGGGTTTTCACAGCTGCCAAAGCTATTAGGAGGCCACCATCACTGCAACTCCTACCAGCTTTGGCTCACTGGTCACACACCTCAGGACCACCACACAAGACCACGGTCCTGATCCAGGCAGCTTAAGGCAAGAGCACTTAGCCTCTGAATGCTTGCTTGGCACCCCTGCAGTTTGCAGGCCAAGAGCTCTGAATCAGACACTTCTGCTGCTTTCTTGCCCTGGCGGTTGATGGCCCAGACCTGCTTTTCTCCCCCAAATTTAGCAGAGTTCCACTGACTTTCACTTTGTCCTTGTTTCTTATGGGTCGATACTTCTGGAAACTGCCACTGCTGCCGGTGATCCACTCTCCTGAAAGCTCCAGCCTCAGCTTCTCTTGGATGCCCCAGGGCCAAACTGTGATTTGAGGTGGGGCTGGTTTCAGCTCCCAGCATGTTGTGATGAGCCCTTCCTGTCCTGCCTGCCGGGCTGGCTTCACTGGGAGCTTTGTTTCTCTGTACTTTTGTGGGTTCTGGAGTTCTAAAATTTGTTTACAGTCATATTTTATAGATAACTGAGGTGGTTATGGGGGGAGCTATGGAATTTTTCTGCTCCTATGACACCATCTTGGCTCTGCCCCCCCCCCAAGGTTTTTGAGTAGGGAAATGATATAATCAGATCAGAGCTTTAGGGAAATTATTTCAGCATCTGCATGGGGAAAGGTTTGAATAGGAGAGAGATTGGAAACAAGGACACCAAAGTGGTCACCTGAATAGTTGTTTAGGTGACAACTATGCTGGTAACTTCCAAGTTACTTTCTCAGGGCCAAAGGTAGGGCTTGATTCAAAGTCCTGTACTCTTTTCATCACGCTAAACGTGACTATTTTCTGAAACTATTTTGAAAATTCTACTAATGAGCCTTGGGTTCCCATTTCTTCTCATATTTGGGAAGGTAAGTTTCACTGCTTTTTCTTTTAAATAGTGTTTTAATTTTTGCCAATTACATGTGAAGGCAATTTTTAGCATTCATTTTTCAAGATTTTGAGTTCCAAATTTTTCTCCCTTCCTCCCTCCCCTTCCCATTTCTGAAAATGGTAGGCAATTTGACATAGCTTATACATATGTTATTGTATAAAACATTTCCATATTAGTTGCAGTTGTGAAAGAAGAAACAGATCAAAAGGAGGAAAAAAACACAAAAAAGAATTAAGTGAAAAAATATGCTTCAATTTTCATTCTGAGTCCATCAGTTCTTTATCTGAATGTATAAAACATTTTATTTCAAGAGTCCTTCTTTTTGGATCATTGTGTTGCTGAGAATTACTGAGTCATTCATAGTTGGTCATCACACAATGTTGCTGATGCTGTGCACAATGCTTTCCTGGTTCAGCTCGTTTCACTTTGCATTAGTTAATATAAGTCTTTCTAGTTTTTATTTTTCTGAAATTTACTTGTTTTGTCATTTCTTATTGCACAATAATATTCCGTTATACTTATAAACCACAGCTTGTTCAGCCATACTCCAATTAATGGGCATCCCCTTAATTTCCAATATTTTGCCAATAGGAAAACTGCTGCTAGAAATATTTTTGTACATGTAGGCCTTTTATCTATTCTTTATGATCTCTTTGGGATGCAGACCTAATAGTGGTATTGATGGGTCAAAGAGTTTGCATAGCTGGCTTGCCCTTTGGGCATAGTTCCAAATTGCTCTCCAGAATGGTTGGATCAATTCTCAATTTCACCAACAATGCATTAGTGTCCCAATGTTTGGACATCCTCTCCAAAATTTATCATTTTGCTTTTTTGTCATATTAGCCAACCTGATAGGAGTCAGATGGTACCTCAGAGTGTTTTAATTTGCATTTCTCTAACCAAAAGTGATTTAGAACACTCATTCATATGCCTATAGATACTTTTAATTTCTTCATTTCGAAACTGCCTTTCATATCTTTTGACTATTTATAAATTTGGGAATGGCTTATATTCTTATCATTTTGTCTCATTTCTCTATACATTTGAAAAATGAAGCCTTTGTCAGAGACAATTACCATAAATATTGCTTCCCAACTTTCTGCTTTACTTTCACTTTTTCTGCAACTAACAATGCTGTCTTGAAATGACTGGTCAAGAAAGTATGGGTTACCTCAGCACTGATTCTATCCCACTATTAAAAACATCCCATGAATCCTCCATGAGTTTGTTCTCTTTGTCATCTTATATGAAAAAGAGTACATTGTAGATACGAAAAATAAATATAATACTGAAAAAATAAATTAAAAATAAAATTTAATTAGAAATAAAGAAGAACCAACATCTTCTCCAATAGAGGGTTTTTAAGCCATAAAAAATAATTGAAAACAAAAAAAAAGGTCTAGGAATACCACAACAAAAAGCTATTATTATCTACCAGCCTATATTCTTAGAGAATTTTCCCTGCCTCTGGACCCCTTAATAGAGGTTCCAGGTAGTGAATGAGCAGCAAACAAAAACCTTGGAGTGAGGCTATTCTCTCATTTCTTCAGTTCTCTAGTAGGTGACAGATGCAGGAACTTTCAAAAAAGATCAATAAATATTTTGTTTAGGATTTCAGGAAAGCAATTCTTGTAGTTTACCCTAAAGGTGATACTATTTTATAATAAAAATATAGCAGCTCTTCCATGAGTATACCTAGGGATTTTAAAATGTTAGCTTTTACACCACTACAGTATTGCAGTGAAGAAGATAGGGAGTAGAAGTGTTACTTTTTCCCAAGTGAAAAACTTTATGAAAGCAGAAATGGGAATTATATTTGTAGTTTTCCCATTGGAAGCCTTGTTCTCTTCCCACCTCACTACAGGAAATTGCCCATGGAGGGTTACCTATAAATGGTGAAGTTACATAAGTAAAAATGTGAAGTCTATTATTAGCCTCTCTACTAAACAGTAATGTAATGAAAACCATTGGTACATTTTTAATTAAAAATAAATTTTTATTATTATCTTTTGATTTTTACCTCCTTGTAGTTTTCCTTAACATCCCTTTCACTTCTCCCTCAGACCATAGAGACATCTCATATCATAAATAGTGTTTTTCAAAAACAAACAAAATAATTGAAAGAAAAAGAAGAGAAAATCAGCACAAAAGATCCAGTACATTGAAAAAGTTTTAAAATGTATACATGAGTAATACCTCCACACAAAAAAATAGGTTGGGTAGGAGAAGAGACAAAATGGTAGAGTAAAAGTAGGAACTTGCTTGATATCTCCCCCAAACTCCTTGAAATACCTGTAAAAATGGTTCTAAACAAATTCTAGAGCAACAGGACCCACAAAATGACAATGAAACAGACCTCCAGTCCAAGACAACATGAAAGTTTGACAGGAAGGGTCTATTCCACTGGAATGGGAGCAGAGCACAGTACCAACATCAACCATACCAGCACAGATGGGCCCAGAGCAGGCTTCCAGAGACTGAATCACTGGCATCTGTGGCATTTTTCAGACTTCTCAAGCTGCAAATTCCAAAGAAAACATTGAAGGTCAATGGGAAAACTCTGTCTGACCTGGATGAGAGAGTGGCACAATCCCACCTCAGCCCCAGGATGATGGAGGTGGCAGCTGCTGTGGTAGCAGCAGCAGTAGCAGCTGCTTCTGGAGTTCCTGACCCACAGATGGTGTGGGGATAAAGCTAATGATCAGAGGGTGATTGTAGGAATCTCTGCTGCCCTGAGGCATGAAGCCCTTGTTTTGTGCTGCTTGGATCTGGGTTGCAGTACTGGGTCACAGTCCTGGGATGAGGATGAGTGCTGGTCTGGTGGAACTTGTGGTGTGGTGGAGAGAGAATGCTCCTCACAGCTCCAAGTCAGAAAAGAGTGCTTGTGGTCATTCACACTACAGAGCACAGTCCAGGAAAGGAGTAAGCACCTCTCATTTGATCATGCCACCTTAGAAGAGCTGAAAATTTACAGAACCCTAGAAGTATCTCTGAAAACAGCTGCACAAAACCCCTGAAGCTTAGAACAGTGCACCCATTTGAAGCAGAGTCCTACCTTGACAAAGAGATAGAAAATCAAATACTTGGGTGGTAATATGAGGAAATAGTATTTAAAAAAAAAACCCTCAGACTACAGAAGACAATGTGAAATATCTCAATAGAAAAACCACTGACCTGGAAAACAGATCTAGGAGAGATCATTTAAAAATTATTGGACTACCTGAAAGCCATTATGAAAAAAAAAGAGCCTAGACATCATCTTTCAAGAAATTATCAAGGAAAACAGCCCTGATATTCTAGAACCAGTGGGTAAAATAGAAATTAAAAGAATCCACCAATCTCCTCTTAAAAGAGATCCCAAAAGGAAAACTCCTAGGGATATTGTAGCTGAATTACAGTCTTCTCAAGTTGTTGAGAAAATACTGTAAGTAGCCAGAAGGAAACAATTCAAGTATTATGTAAACATAATCAGGATAACGCAAGATCTTGCAGATTCTACATTAAGGGATCAAAAGACTTGTAATATCATATTCCAGTGGTGAGAGGAGCTAGGATTAAAATCAAGAATCATCTACCAAGAAAAACTGAGTATAATATTTCAGGGGGGGAAAATGGCATTCAATGAAATAGAGGACTTTCAAGCATTATTGATGAAAATACCAGAGTTGAATAGAAAATTTGAATTTCAGATACAAGAATCAAGAGAAGCATGAAAAGGTAAACAGGGAAGAGAAATCATAAGGCACTTATTAAAGTTGAACTGTTTACATTCTTACATAAAAAGATGATATTTGTAACTCATAAGACTTTTCTCAGTATTAGCATAGTTGGAGGGAACATATCTACATAGAGAGAGAGAGAAAGAGACAGAGACAGAGGCAGAGACAGAGATAGAGGGCACAAGATGAGTTGAATATGAAGGGATGATATCAAAAAATAAAATAAAGGGGTGAGAGAGGAATATATTGGGAGAAAGTTAAAGGGAGAGATATAATGGAGTAAATTATCTTACATAAAAGAAGCAAGAAAAATCTTTTATGATGAAAGGGAAGAGGGGAGAAATGAGAGGGAATGAGTGAACCTTACTTTCATTGGATTTGGCTTAAGGAGGAAATAACATATGTAATCTATTGTGTATCTTACCCTATGGGAAAGTAGTAGGGAAGGGTGTAAGGGGGGTAAGAGGGGATGATACAATAAAGGGAGATTGGGGGATGGGGTCATCAGAAGAAGAAAACACTTTTGAAAAGGTACAAGGTCAAAGGAGAAAATAGAACAAATGGGGGGGGTGGGATGGGATAGAGGGAAATATAGTCTGTCACAGCATGACTATTATGGAAGTGTTTTGCATAACTACACATGTATAACCTGTACTGAATTGTTTGTTTTCTTAATGAGGGTTTGTGGGGAGGGAAGAGGGGAGAGAATTTGAACCTCAAAGTTTTAAAAACAAGTGTTAAAAATTGTGTTTACATTCGACTGGTAAATAAGATATACAGACAATGTGATATAGAAATGTATCTTGCCTACAATAAAGTAAGGGGGAAGGGAATGGGGGGTGACAGAAGGGAGGGTAGACTGGAGGAAGGGGTAATCAGAATGCATGCCATCTTGGAGTGGGGAGGAGGGAAAGATGGGGAGAAAATTTGGACTTGAAATCTTGTGGAAATGAATGTCGAAATCTAAAATAAATTAATTAACATTTTTAAAAGACTAGGTTGGGTATGTCTCCTCATATCTCTTCATTCAAGTATTCCTTGATCTTTATACTTTTGTTGATATTTATTTTTGATATTTTGGTGAGCAGACGTTCTTTCTGATTATATTGTTGAAGTCATTGCATATATTGTTTTCTTGGCTCTGCTTACTTCCCTCCGCATCAATTCATATTTTCCATGCTTCTCTGTATTCATCACATGTATGATTTCTTATAGAACAGTAATACTCCATTGTAGTCAGAAGTCATGATTTGTTTAGCCATTCCCAAATCAATGAACATCTGCTTTTCCCCTAATTCTTTGCTAATACAGGAAGCAGTGCTATGAATATTTTGGTGTGTATAAGGGCTTTCTTCTTTTCAATGTCTTTTTGGGGTATAAGCCCAGTAACATAATCTCTGATTCAAAGAGTATGGGCATTTTAGCAATTTTGTTTGCATAATTCCAAATTTTTTTCCAAAGTGGTTGTACTATTTTACAGTTTCATTCTGCGTTGCTTTCTAAGCAACATAAGAGGAAGGACCAAACCAAATGTGTTTTTAATTCCTTAAAGGATCCATCACAGGTTTGCATAGAGTCAGCACTTAATAAATGATAGCTGAATCAAGAAAGAAAGGAAGCAATATTTAGACATTCATATCCAATTTTCAAGAAACTGATTCTATTGATAACTATAGAACCATGAATCTGCTTCACATCTGATATACTGCCATATCACTGCCCTTCTCTCAAACCATTTTCCTGATCCCTCTCCTTCTCTGGAAACCTTAATCCAATCAATATTAATATTTCTTCTGGACAGTGCATATCAGTTGTCTCCATTATTTTTCTGCTCATATTCTTGTAAGTTCTTACCCAAACATCCTTTATTGGACACTGCTCTCTGTTATTTGTTATCCCCCTACTAGAATGTAAACTTTCTGAGGGCAGGGATGTTTTAATTTTGCATTTGAAACAAGCTGCCATATTACCCTCAAGCTCTTAGGACAGTGTTTGACATATGGTAAGCACTTAATAAATGCTTTTCACTTATTCATTCATGATATATGCCTGGACTGATATGTTGTGGCCAAATTTTGGAGGGTCTTGAATTAAAGAACTGAGAATTTATATTATATCTGATAAACTATGGAAAGCTGCCAAAAGATTTTAAGTAAATAACTTATATGGTCATATTGGTGCATTAGGAAGTTCACCCAATAATTAACATTGAGAACAGATTCAAGCACAGGTAGAACTAGAAGGCTCTAGAGGCATATAAGCAGCATAATGAACAGAGTACTATCTTTCTAGTAAAGAACACAGAGTTTGACTTCCTGTCTGAGTCACTTTTTAGATCTATAACCTTATGGGAGTCACTTCATCTCTCTCAGTCAAATTTTCTTACCTGTAAAAAGGGGGATAGTGATGCTACTTACCTCATAGAGTTGTTGTAAAGAGCAAATGAGATTGTATATGTAAAGCCTTTCATAAAACTTAAATAATTATGTATGATTTATGTTATTAGATGACCTCTGAGGTCCCTCCATTCCATCCTATGCTTCTATTAATGAAGACAAAATAGATTGAAGGCAAAAAGGTAAGTTAGTAAAACAAAATTACTCTAATGTGAGTCAGAAGAAATTAAAGCTTGATGTAGAATAAATTCACTGGGAGTGAAGGTAAGAGGTAAAATACAAAATACAAAAATGTCAGAATTTAGTGATTAGAAAAAAGCTGGAGGGGAGGGGTCAAAGATAAAACTAAGGTTTTGAGTCTTTGTAACTGGAATAATAACAACATTAACAATGATAAACATAACCAGAATTCATATTTGTAAAGTTATTTAAACTATGTGTATATATTCATATTTTTTTCAGATAACCATCCTATAAAGTAGGATTCTAGTGATATGAATAGAAACAAAAGCTAGGAGGAGAGCATCTCCTTAGAGCAGATAGGGAGATGGTAATCTCTGCTTTGGGTGTGTTGAGACTGAGATGCCAGCGGGATATCCTGTTTGAGATAGACAAGAGGCAGCTGGAAGTACAGTACTAGATTTAAAGGAGGGTTGAGTGATGGGGACATAGATTTGGGAGTTTATGTATAGAACAGAAAAATGAAGCTATCAGAGTCACTGATATGACCAAGTAAGGAATTTTAGGGAAAAAAGGGCACAACCTAGGATTATATGTGCATTTGAAGAGGGGGAGGGAAATCAGGAGTCACAATAAGAGATAGAATAGAAAAGATCAAATATGTAGGAGGAGAATATGAAACTAGGGTATTACAGAAATAGAGTGTCAGGCAAAAGAGAATGTCAAGGAGTTTTAAGTGTCAAATGCGGGAGAGAAATTGAATAGGGGACCTGGATTTTCATGACAATTTGATGTAAGATAACCGGCACACCTCCTTATAGATACTAAGATTTTTCCTCCACCTCAGTCACAGGTGGCTTTCCTGGTCTGGTTTAGTGACTTAAAGAGGTCACCTTTGTCTGCCATATCAACCTATTTGTCTAATACTTTTATTGTGTTTGATATTTCCATGGTCATTTGTGTGTATGTGTGTGTGTGTGTGTGTGTGTGTGTGTGTTAGATTCCTACTTGACTGTTAAGTTCAAAGAAACCAGGCAAGAATTATCTCTCAACTAAAGGGTCTACTGGTGCCCACACCCATCCTAGGACTTAGTGCACATAGCAAATTCTCTCAATAATAATAATAAGGAAGCTCAAAAGAAGGGAGAGTTTGACAGGAAGATAATGAGTCCTATTTTGGACGTGCTGAGTTTGAAATGTCTGTAGGATATTCAATTTTAGATGTCCAATAGGCATCTGGTGATGCAGTTCTGAATGTCAAAAGGAAGATTGGGGTTGACTAAATGGATCCAAGAATAGTCTGCAAAGAAGTTATCATCAAACCTATGGGAGATGATGGAAACTTTAGAAAGGGATAAAGAATTAAGATATACAACAATATTTATAGCATTTTTTTGTGTTGACATAGACTTGGAGTCTAAGAGGATGAATATCCACTAAGAAACTGATAAACAAATTATGTATATGGATGTAATACAATAATATGGTTATGGATTATGATGACAATTTTGGAGAATCCTGGGAAGACTTGTGCAAACTGATTCAGAGTGAAATTAAAATGCAGAGAATGTTTATACAATGGTGACAGCAACACTGTAAAGAAAAGCACATGAGAAAAAAACTCATCAATTTAATGATTAACCAAGATTTCTGAGGACTCATGATGAAATATTCTACTTAATTCATGGCAAAGAAGCAAGAAACTCAAAGCTCATAAGAAGTACATTTTCAGACATTTCCAATATAGGAATTTGTTGTACTACATATATTTGATAGAGGGGTTTTACTTTTCTTTCTTTCAAATTAGGATGAAAGATTTGAGGGGGGAGAGTCTCTGCAGACATTTAAACTACATAGAAGAGAATAGCTGAGAAGTCAGTAATAAATATAGACAAGCAGACAAGTTTTGAAAATAATGCCAATTTTATATACTTATGAAAGAAAAACAAGTTGTATTTTACACAGATATGTCTTTTCACATATAACCCTCTGTCTCTGTTAAACCTTGTATATGAAATGCTTTCTGGGCATTTGATAAATTCCGAATTTATTTTTTTAAAGATAAAGTCCAAGTTTTTTTTTTCCTCATGCCTTTGTCATTTTCCCCTCTTTAAGTTGCCTTATATATCAGTTCCTCAATATCCTATTATATATCCCTCCTCTCTCTGTCTCTGTCTCTCTATCACTGTCCATGTTTCTCCATCTATCTCCCCTTTCTTTACTCTCTAGAGATCTTTCTGTGTGTGTGTGTGTGTGTGTGTGTGTGCATGCATGCACATAGGAGCTGCTTTACACAATGTTGTTCTCATCATCCAACTGAAACTTTTCTCTCCAAAGATACCAAGGATCTCTTAATTGCTGAGACTTACGAACTTTTTGCAGTCTTCATCATTCTTGATCTTTCTAAAGCAATTGGATTCTTAATCACCTTCTTCACCTAGATTTTCTCTTCTCTATAGGTTTTTGTGGCATCTTTCTCTCCAATTCTCCTCCTACAATCTGATTACATTTGTCACTCATCCTTCCTGATTCTTCGTCCATGTCATGTCCACTAATTGTGGGTGTCCCCCATATCTCTGTTCAAGATTATCTCCTCTTTTCCCTCTATAATATCTCACTTGATGATTGCATGGATTTTATTATCATGTCTACGCAGTTGATTCCTAAATTTACATGTCTAACCTTAGTTTCTCTCCTGAGCTACAGTGCTACATCACTGGCTGCCATTTGGACATCTTGCATTAAATATCTCATAGATATCTCAAACATATTATGTTGAAATCAGAATTCATTATCATTCTTCTTAAACCTCTCTTTTAAATTTTATTATTACTTTCTAGAGACACTGCCATTCTCCCTGATTCCTAGGTGTGCAAAATAACATTGATGACATTTTAGACTCTGCACTGTTATTCATGCCACATACCTATTTTTCCTCCAATCTTATGGCTTCTCTCTTTGGGCCATCTCTTACATGTGCATGTTTTTCTTTCTCACAAACACCTTAATTAAGATTCTACTGATCTCTTTCCTGGAGTATTGTAATAGTCTCCCAATCTCTTTGGCTCAAATCTCTCCTCTTCCCAATCTATTCTTGAATCGTGTGCTAAAGTGATTTCCCTGAAGCATGAGCTCTGACCACATGACCCTCCTACCCAATGAACAACCGTGACACTCTTCCACCTCCAGAATCAAATATAAATTGTACTGTCTGGAATTTAAAGTTCTTTATGATCTTGCTCCTTTCTACCTTTCCCAGATCTTTTCATTTTACTCACCTTCTCACAGTCTAGGATACAGCTACACTGGTCTACTTACTATTTCTCAAACTGGATATTTCATTTCCTGTCTCTATATTGACTGTGCTCCATACCTGAAATGTCCCCCCCTCCCACCTCAACCTGTGGGTTTCCTTCTCCTCCTTCAGGTCTCAGCTCAAATTCCATCTTCTATAAGAGACCTTTCCTATCTTCCCAGCTGCTTCTCCTGTCTCTTTTATGATTATCTCTCATGGGGGTGGAGCCAAGATGGAAGCAAAGAAGCAGGAAACATCCATAAGCTCCTCCCATAACCACATCAAATACCTATAAAATATGACTCTAAACAAATTTTAGAGCTACAGAACCCACAAAATGACAGAGAGAAATAAATTTCCCATTGAAAGCAGTTCAGCTGGCCAAAAGGAAGGGTATATCACAGCACACTGGGAGCCAAGCCCCTACTGTGGCTGCAACGGACTTCAGGAGAGCGGATCACCTATAGCAGTAGTGATTTCCAGAATTATCAACCCATAAATGCCAGAGAAAAAGTGAGCGGTCAGTGTAGAACTCTTTTGGAACTGGGGGGCACGGAAGAGCAGGTCTGTCCCTTGTCCCTCAGAGCTGGAAGTGGCAGAAGTGCAGCAGCCCTGTGGCTGCCTCCATGTGGCTGATTCAGAGCTCTAGGCCTGCAGATCATAGAGGGTCGAAGCCACCATTCAGAGGGTAATCACTCTTGCTTTAACCTGCTTGGATCTGCATCACAGTCTTGGGTGGTTCTGAGGTGTGTGACCAGTGAACCAGACAGAGTTTGTGGGGCTGTAGAGACAGTCCACAACTAATAGGCCTGACAGCTGTGAAAACCCCAGCAATTTGGAACAAAACTCTACACTCTGGAAGCAGAGTTCTACTGTGGCAAAGAGTGCAAAAGTCAAGTAACTGAGTGGCAACGTGAGCAAGCCAAGGAAGCAAAGCAAGCATAGCAACCCAATTTAGATTCCTTTTGTGGGCACAAAAAGGATCAAAGCATGGACTGGGAGGAAGGTAGTGAAGTCAGAACTCCTGCAGCAAAAACTTCCAAGAAAAATATGAATTGGTTACAGGCCATGGAGGACCTCAAGAAGGATTTTGAAAATCCAGTAAGAGAAGTAGGGAAAAAATTGGGGAGAGAAATGAAAATAATGCAAGAGAATCATAAAAAGAGAGTAAACAACCAGACTGAAGAAAATAACACCTTAAAAAATAGATTAACTCAAATGGCAAAAGAGGCCCAAAAAGTCAATGCAGAGAAGAATGCCTTAAAAAGCTGAATTGGCCAGATGGAAAAAAAAAATTCAAAAGCTCACTGAAGAGAATAACTCCTACAGAATTAGATTGGAGCAAATAGAAGCAGATGATTTTATGAGAAATCAAGAAACTATTAAACAGATGCAAACAAATGAAAAAATAAAGGCAATGTGAAATATCTCATTGGAAAAACCAGTGGCCTGGAAAATAGATCCAGGAGAGATAATTTAAAAATTATTGGACTACCTGAAAGCCATGATAAAAAAAAAAAAAACCTTGAAATCATCCTTCAAGAAATTCTTAAGGAAAATTGCCTTGATATTTTAGAACAAGAGGGCAAAATAAGAACTTGAAAGAATTCACCAAACACCTCTTGAAAAAGATCCCCAAAAGTAAACTCCTTGGAATGTTATAGCCAGGTTACAGAGTTCCCAGATTGAGGAGAAAATATTACAAGGTGACAAGAAGAAACAATACCAATATTATGGAAACACAATCAGGATAACACGGGATCTAGCAGCTTTTACATTGAGGGATTGAAGGGGTTGGAATATGATATTCTGGAGGTCAAAGGAGCCAGCATTAACATCAAGAATCACCTACCTGGCAAAACTGAGTATAATGTTTCAGGGAAAAATATGGTCAATCAATGAAATAGAGAACTTTCAAGGATTCTTGATGAAAAAACCAGAGGTGAATAGAAAATTTGACATTCAAATACAAGAAGCAAGAAAAGTATGAGAAGGTAAACAGGGAAAAGAAATCATAAGGAACTTATCAAAGTTGAACTATTTACATGCCTACATGGAAAAAAAAACAATAGTTGTAATTGTTCATAACAATTGTTATGAACTAGGTATAAAGGCTGATACTGTAAATAATCTGGGGAAGCAAGGAATAGTTTACTTGTCAGATTTATGGAAGAGGAAGGACTTTATGACCAAAGAAGAATTGGAGAGCATT
>JAQQSV010006908.1:0-14156 GCA_028646515.1 Pseudochirops corinnae
GGCCAGAAGAGACTCTGGGTAGCCGTTGAGCCCCCTGGCTTTGAAAAACCCAGATGTTGGTGCTTCCCTCTCTGGTAACTGACTAGGTAACTGACGTAATGGTCAGAGGCTGGAAGCTCTGCTGATCTGTTTTTCTGTTTGTTTGTAACTTCTGTTTGTATTCTCTGAAGTTCAGGGGGCTGACTTTTCCTCCTGAACTAGGTAAATGATATGCTAAATGATATGTTTGATTAAAGTAAGATTGTTAACCCATTTTGAGTTGCTTTCCTTTAGAAAAGCAGATCTAAGAACCTGTGCTAGTAGCCGCCCTAGGCATGCTAGGGTGCTTGCTGTTACAAATACACATAGAGCCCTTCTTTACTTAATTATTGTGTTTTGCTTTAGGTCCTAGGGTCTAGCACTAGAATCTTGGTCTCATTTAATTTTCAGGCTAGAAACAACCTCAGAGATCACCTTGATTTAGGTCCCTTCTATTTACAGATGAGGAAACTGAGGCATGGAAAAATTAAATGGCTTGCTCAAGGTCGCATGGCTCATAGTAGCAGAGTCCAGCTTTGAACATAAACCTTCTCATTCTAGGGCCTTCTCTACCCACACTGCCTCAAATGTATATAGCACCCTATAGAACACTATATTAAGTGGTCTTTAAATGGTTACTCTGCTCCAACATAAATATGGCAATACCTTGTGGCTACATTGACTCCTTGCTTTGAAAGCCCCCTAAATTAATTAGTTAAATTATTTAAACACTCATTTTTTTCTGACCTTCTTCAGGTACTAAATGTTGCTGGTTGACCTGTCTGTCTAAGGCTCTTAACACTGCTTGCTGGGTTTGGGGCTAGACTATGCATAATAGTGTTCTCATAATATTAACCCAAAACTTCAGAAGATGAAAACCAACTCTTATCACCATCCCCACTGTAGTTTTAAGGCTAGTTTCATTTTATTCTCATTAATATGCCACCTTACTGTGTGACCTCGGCCAAGTCCTTCCTTGGACTTCAGTTTCATCATCTTTAAAGTGGCAGGCTGGGCTATTTGCTTCCTTCTAGATCTAAGAAGGCATCATGGCATAGTAGAAAGACCACTGACTCTAGAGTTGGGGGATCTGGGTTCAAATCCTACTTCTAACCCTCACAACTTATATGATTCTATTGCCCAAACAACCTTAATCCTCAGTTAACTCATCTGTAAAATGAGTAGTTTGGATTAGATGGCCTTAGAGGTCCCTTCAAAATGTTTGATACTATAATTTTCCTTTGCATAGACTGACTTCTTAAAAGGCAAAGGTACAAGCAAAGATTTTTCATCTTCCTATTGATCTTTCCAATGGTTTGTTCATAAGGAAATGGCATTTTTCCATTGTCAAGTTCTTTCCATGGTTACCTATTGATTTCCTACAGGAAGCATACTGTTTACACAGTCAGAGCATTTTTACTATGGGCACATCACCTTCCAGATTCTTTCTTCATCTGCAGCCCGAGCCCTGTAAAAATGAGCTCTGCAAAATTACAGGAACAGAAAAAAATAAATGATTCATGTGGGTTGGTTCTGCATGAATAAGTGATTAATCCTTTTCTCTCTACCTTGTTAGAAGAGAATGCAGAATTAATGGTGCCCTATGCAAATAGAAGCCACTTTTTTCTGCATTCTGACCTAATTATAGGTTTTTCCTAGGCAAAATATACATGACATTTCATACAATTTTTCTGAGACTAATAATGCCACTGAAAAATGAAGGAGCAAAACTCCTATGGAGAGCCTCAAAAATTAGATGCACATAAATGAGATTAATATCAGTCCCAAGCTTTGGGGTTCTTTTTTCCTAGAAATCATGTCCTTGGGGAAAATCAAATTTCAACCTTTGTTCAGGATGCCTCATCCAGATCAAGATAAAACACACTTGGCAACCTGAGCAAAATGAATTATTTTCCATTTTCTGGACAGTGCACCTGGACGTTTGGTGATTTAGTGATCAGAATACCCCCAAAAGACAGAAAATACAAACATAGATAAGACTGACTTCATTTGGAGGCAGAGGCTTTGGAAGACTAGAGGACAATTCAATTCAAGGAATATTTTATGACCATGCACGGGGTACAAAGAATTTTAACACGTGGTCTATGTAAAGTCTCTACCACTGGGCCTTGGAGGATGATGTGTGGGGAAGTCAGAAGAGTTCTGGATTCAGAATCAAAGGACACAGGTTCAAATCTCAGCTTTGTAGAGTAGCTATATGACCTTGGGAAAGTCATGACCTCTTTGAGCCTCGGTCCTCATCCACAAAATAAGAGGCTAGGTTGGCGCAGTGAATAAAGCACCAGCCGTGGAATCAAGAGGACCTGAGTTCAAATCCAGCCTCAGACACTTGACACAAAAAATTGGCATGTGACCTTGGGCAAGTCACTTAACCCCAATTGCCCTACCTTTCCCCTTCCAAAAAGCTAAATAAGTAAATAAATAAATAAAAAGAAAAGAAAATAAGAAGCTAGACTAAATGATTCCTTGCAGCTCCTGTGAGAGTTCTAGTTGGTCATTTTTGCCAGTCAGCAGTAGTGACAGAACTGGGTGGGGAAGGGGGGGAGAGGAAAAGGGGAAACTATAGCTGCTGAAGAAAAGAAGTGGGCCCACTGAAGTGGTGGGAAATCAATCCCTAAGTGGGGAATGCTGATGCTGATGCCTCAAAGACAGCCATGCTACTGATATCCTTTAAATTTCCCCCTCTAGGACAAAGCCCTGGTTAGCCTGGACTAGTTACGGTTCTGTATGACCATATGATCTCAGCAGCTTCCCATAACACCTTCTTGGAGTCAATATGGAAGAGTCTTTGACTTTGCCTCCAAAGCCTTGGCCTGTCATGACATTCTAAACCTGAGGTGAGCTATAAAATTCAACTTTAGGCACCAAGACTCACCTGTCCTGTTCTGAGCCTGTTGTCTGCTGGTAGCATTGATGGCAGCATCTGCATCAACACCATGAAGCAGATTCCCAAAGGATACGCCATGACTTCTTGAGAGGAAGACAACAAATTACATGGAATTTCACTTGTAATTACCTGTGAACTCACAAATCACCCCAAGTTTAATGGGACTTATACTTCCATGTATTTATTAGTCTTCCAATGGGGGCCATGACCAGTCATCTTGACCTGTCATACCACTGGACTCCAAGAACTCTGGAGGAGAGAGTGAGATTGATGACTTTGCATAGTTCTGCCTCACTTAAGTCCAATTCACTTGAAAGTCAAGATGTAACCCTCCTGACATTATTGGTCCTCAAGAATGAAGGACAAACAACAATAATCTTCTAACACTCCCTTGGTGTGACCTATTATAGCAAAGAATAAAATTGTGCTAAGAGCAAAAAAGCTTAGGACCCATCACATAAAGCCAATGATACTGGAAGGAAAGTGGACTTGGGAAAGGAAAGAAAGGAAAGCATAAATGGAAATTTAATAGTCCCTGCTATCAAGCCATTTACAGCCTCACTGAGGAGCCAGGTCACTTAGCAAACTGTAAAGTACAAGTATTCTAATTGGTTATGGTTTGATTAAAACAACAAATGAGAATTTTAGAAAAGAACATAAGGGATATGAAAGGGCTATGGGGAAGTAGCAGGTGAAAGAACAAGAAATAAGAGATTATGAGAGAGATTACTGTGACTGTCATAAAGAAATTCAGAGAAGGTGGGAGTTATGATAAGACCTGAGGGTTGACAGTGAGGTTTTAACAAGAATAAGTGGGGTGTAGAAGGTGGGGTATTCTAGGCAGAGAAGAGCTGAGAAAGAGTAATGTGTGCTTTGACAAGCCTTGAAGAGCTGTATTGTAGACAGCTAGGTGGTTCAATTGGCAAGTTGGAGCCAAGAAGACTTGAGTCTGAATAATGCTTCAGACACTAGCTAGGTGGACTCAGGGCAAGTGACTTAACCTCTGCCTGCCCCAGTTTTCTCAACTGTAAGATAGGGCTAACCATTGGGCTTACTTCCCAGGGTTGTTCTGAAGATCAAATGAGATAACATAAGCATTACTTTGGGAAACCTTTAATTGTTGTGTAAATACCTATTATTATTATATAAATGTTAGCTATTATGATGATTAAATGACTGCTCTGCTCTAAGTTAGCTGTGGAAATAATCTTATGGTTGCATCAGTTCTTGCTATAAGATCCTTACAAATCAAGCTGAGGATCATCCTTTCTACGTAAGTCATAAGAATCACTGTTTCTGGGCCCTCAGTTAATAATGACATGGTTTCTAACCTTTTTTGCTGTTTAGTCATATCAGACTTTTTGTGACCCCATTTTGGGTTTTCTTAGTGAAAGATATGGAAATGGTTTGCCATTTCCTTCTCCAATTCATTTTAGAGATGAGGAAACTGAGACAAACAGGTTTAGAAGACTTGTCCAGGGTCACACAGCTAAGAAGTGTCTGAGGTCTGATTTGAACACAGGTCTTCCTGACTTTAGGCCTGAGACTCTATCCACTATGCCATCTGGTCACCCTCTACTCTTTTAAAGACTATTTAAAAAGAAAAAAAAACCTCAGAATTCTTCCATACTGTACCTAATAATCAGCCAGATTTTTGTTTTCCTATTTTGGTTTAAATATAGTAGGTGAATAAATCTAGAAAGCAAAGGGAAAGATCATATTTCAATCACCATCAAGGCTTGCAGCACCTTGGAGGAGGATGAGCACAAGACTAAGAGTCAGAAGATGTGGATCCTAGGACTGGTTCTGCCACTAGCTACTTACCTAGCCTTAAATCACTGAATGGGTATTGCTTTAGACAAACTGAGAAATGGAAAAGACCATAGTTTAAAAGGGCCAACCTATGCCTTGCTACTGGACTCAGATGGCTCTGAAAGAGATAGTGAGGTTATTGAGTTTTCACAGTCCTGCCTCACTAAAATCTAATTGACTTGCAAGTCAAGACATCATCCTCCTGATGTTATTGGTCCTCTTCAAGAAGGAAGGACAAACAACAGGCACTTGAATGAATGACTCTGGCTCCTCTGGGTCTGTTTCTTTCTATTATTACATAGGGGGGAAGTACAGAAGGTGCATAAAATTTTGTTTCTTGGTGACCTAATCATAGGATGGAGAAATATAAATCATGATCAAGAAAGAAAATTGAAGGGGGAAAAAAGGACCAGACAGGAAGGAGGGGATACAGAAGAGAGGCAGGGAAACAACATGAGAACAGAATATTCAGAAGGAGGAGTGGGTCAGTGCTGTCAAGAGGAGCAAAAAGTTGAAGTAGTTCAAGGAGGAGGAATGCAAGCTCCACTGGATTTCGCTTTGGTGATCTTGGAAAGAGACAGGAATCTTGGGATGGCAGATATTTTGTTGGACTTAGAGTCAGAAATACATCATGTCATTGACATTTACTAGCTGAGTGACCCTAAGCAAGTCACTTATACCTTCCTGAGTCAAACTGATGAGTGCAGGCTCTGGGAGCCACCTTGAGCTCTCCTTGAATCTTCCCATAGAAGGCATTTGCCTGAGGTCATAGCCCTCCTTTGTTCCAACAGTTTCCCACCCTTGAACCGGCCTAGCCCACCATTGTCTGTGGTCTCCAGGTAGCCTCCAGCAACTTCCCACCCCTAGATTCCCATGACCTTTCTGTACATAAGACCTCAACTTCCCTCCATGTGGTGTGAGAGCACCATAGAATGACCTAGCACAGACTTTCTCTGTGAGAGCACCATAGAATGACCTACCATAGACTTACTCTGTCCTGCTTGACCAATACAAGCATCACAGATACCTAGGCTCCTTAAGAGTCTACCCCATATAGAGAACTTTCAATAAACTTTACTTTTCTTTGGCTGAGAGAAGACTTGAGTTGAATTCTTGTGGCAGGACCCGGCATGTTGGTATTTTGGGGTCTCAAGTAATCCTAACCCTCTTTATGGGTAACCTCTTCAAAACCTGCTACATTATAGCTGGCTAGAGACTTATATTGGTGAAAGGAGTTCCTACACAGAGGAATCACAGCTCATTAACTTTGACCTGAGCCATGAAAAGAATGGTGGAATCAGAAAATACATTCGAAGAGATTAAGGAGTAGGAGGTGAGGAAGTGGAAGCAACATTATAGATGATAGAATTCTAGGGTAACAATTGAAGAAGATGGCAAAGTCATTTAATTCGATTCAATAAACACTGAGTAAATGTCTACTACGTGCAAGACAGTATGCATCGGGTGGCTAGGTGGTACAGTGAATAGAGCACTGGCCCTGGAGTCAGGAGGACCTGAGTTCAAATCTGCCCTCAGACAGTTAACATTTAGTAGTCATGTGACGTTGGGCAAGTCACTTAACCCCAATTGCCCTCCCTTCCCCCCTCCAAAAAAAAAAACCCAAAACAAACAAAAGACCACATGCTAAGCAATGGGATTACAAAGCAAAAAAAAACAAAAACAAAAAGGCAAAGACAAAACCATTACTTCCCCAGAGTAGCATGCATTCTAGTCTTGAGCCTCTGGAAGCTCATGGCTAATCTGGAAAGACAATATTAGAATAAAAATAATCATATTGTTATGATAACCAGAGGTTCTCAACCTGTGGGTCGCGACCCTTTCAGGGGTCACTTAAGACCAAAGGAAAACACATATTTCTGATGGTCTTAGGAACTAAGACACTGCTCCTCTATCCGTCTCCAGGCAGGTCTGCCCACATATGAGTATTAAAGGGTCACTATTAGGAAGGTTGAGAACCACTGTGATAATCAACAAGTATTTATCGAATGCCAACTCTGTGCCAGGCATTGTGCATTTGAGGCACTCTGGATACAAAAATAAAAGCAAAAACCTTCCCTGCCTTTAAGGAGCTTACAATGCTGACAGAGAAGACAATACATAGCTATATAAGCACATGCAAAATACACTCTACTTTAATCACTACATGGGTGGTATCTTGCAGTGAAGGCGGCTAAAGCAGATGCTGCAGAGCACTTAGAGTTCAAGGTCACGCACGGCATCACCAGTAATCCTGACTTTTGTCTTGCCACTGGACTTCAATGACGTAAAGAGTGAGGCTGATGACTTCATGCAGCTCTGCCTCACTTAAGTCCAATTCATGCACAAGTCAGGATGTCATCTAATTATGTCATTGTCCTCTTCCAAAACAAAGGGCCAACAGTAATGTGGGGGGGTATCGATTGTTGTTATTGTTGTTGTCAAAGAGGACCAATGACACCAGGAAGGAGATGTCATGACTTACAAGTGAATTAGATTTAAGTAAAGCAGGGCTCCTCCAGAGCCATCCGGGTCCAGTGACAAGATCAGGAAGACTGGAGATTGCCCCAGATGCAGTGGAAGACTTTGGTCTTTTTAGCTAAGGTTTTCCCAGGGCTCAGTTTGTCTGAGGCAACATCCATGCAGTGGTTAGGCTAGGTGAGAATGAGGCAAAAGTTTTACCTAGTCAAAAAAAAAAGTCAATCTGGGAGGGGAAGACCCTCAGAGTTCCTGACCTTAACAGAAACAATTGCTATTTACACTCACTCAGAGCCATCAAACCCAAACAAATGACCTATGGAGGCTTGGGCTGGGACTTATTACCGGTCAATCAGTGAGAGCCAGAGTGATTTGGGTTTAAAGCATATTAAAGCAGCTCTATTTGAATCCCAATGAGTCTTATGGGAGGGAGGGAGGAAGAGAAGGAGAGAGGGAGGGAGGTAGGGAGGAAGGGAGGGAGGGAGGCAGGAAGAAGGCGGGGAGGCAGGAAGAAGGCAGGAAGGCAGGAAGGCAGGAAGGCAGGAAGGCAGGAGCACTGCCCAACTAGAACTGGCCAGTTGGGTCCCCAGTGGGGCAGCTATTACTACTCACAGATTATTGTTTGTCCTTCATTCTTAAAGAGGACCAATGACATCAAGAAGGTGATGTCTTGACTTGTAAGTGAACTGGATTTAGGTGAGGCAGGACCATGCAAAGTCACCAGTCTTACTCTCTCTTCCAGAATCAGTCTTACTCTCTCTTCCAGAATCATTTGGGTCCAGTGGGCAAGGCATAAATCAGGACAACTGGACTAGTGGTATAGATAATAAGTACAAATAGGAGTTCAGAAGTGAAAGAAGTAACTTTCACCTGAGGTAATTAGGGAAGGTTTAATGTAAGAAGTGGCACATAAGCTAAGTCTTTAAAGATGGGTAGGATTTCAATGCACAGAGATAAGTGAGGGTATTTCACTTGGGAAGAAACATATAAGAGGAGAACCACTCAAGAATCTATCCAGGAAGGTTTTGGTTGTACCTAGAGGACTTTATAACAATGTTTCTGGGGCAAATATGTTAAGGAAGGATAGTTTTATAGGTGATAAGTTTCCAAGGAAATAGTTACCCAGGGGTTTGGTAGCTAACCACAATACAGGAGTTGCCTGTTATGGAAGCAGGGCTTCCCAAGTCTTCCAAACAGAATCTCATGTTTTTAATACAATGCATAAACATTTCAATTTCACGAATGGCATTTAATGTGCTATTTAATTTAGGTTCCATTTTATATCCTTTCTCTGAGTGCTGACAAGTTCAGTTAGCTTCACTAGCTGCGAAAGACTTAGGCAAATGGTGATGTATTTTCCATATTTGTCAAGAAACAAAAAGTCAGCAAGCGATGATGATGACATTGGGAATTTCATGTGGTGCATGATCAGAATGTTTTTTAATCTCCAAAGTTTAAAATAGCAAATATTCCCCTCAAAGGAAAATCTTGAAGACTGAATTGGTGACATAAGTAGGCAAGCAAGCCTACTGGATGATTTAGATGTTGAGCTATTCAAAGTTAGCCTGTGGTTAAGTATGAATGACTGTTGGAGAACCTTGCCCTTCCCCAGCTCTTGGGGTATTTTATTTTACTGTCTACTCAGGGTACTCTGATATGGGTGGTTTCATGGTACAGTATAAAAAGTGATAGCCATTGTTGCCGAAATATATAGGTAACTAAGCCAAATTTATAAAAATAAGAGCCATTCCCTAACTGATAAATGGTTGAAGAATATGAACAGGTGATTTTTCAGAAGAAGAAATCAGGTTATCAATAGTCACTTGAAAAAATGCTCTAAATCACTGCTGATTAGAAAAATGCGAACTAAAACAACTCTAAGATACAAAACTCACACCTATCAGATTGGTTAAAATGACAGAAAAAGGAAAATGACAAATGCTGGAGGGAATGTGGAAAAATTGGGACACTTAATGCACTGTGTTAGTGGAGTTCTGAATTGATTCAACTCTTTTAGAGAACAATTTAGAACAACATCCAGATGACTATAAAACAGTGCCAGCAATACCAGTACTAGGCTGTATATCAAAGTGATCAAAGAAAAGGGGAAATGACCCATATGTACAAAAATATTTATAGCAGCTCTTTTCATGGTGGAAAAGAATTGGAAATTTAGGGAATGCCCATTAATTGGGGAGTGGCTAAAGATGTTGCAGTATGGGATTGTGATGGAATACTATTGTGCTATGCGAAATGATGAGTAGGATGCTTTCAGAAAAACCTGGGAAGTCTTATATGAATTGACATAAAGTAAAATGAGCAGAACACAGGAGAACATTATATACAGCAACAGCAGCATTATAACAACCATCAGTTGTGAAAACTATGCTACTCTGATCAAGACAATGCTCCAACACAATTCCAAAGGATCCATGATGAAAAATGCTATCTACCTCCAGAGTATGAAGTAATGAACTCTGAGTGCAGATAGACACATACTTTTCTCATTTGATTTGTTTTTCTTGGGGGTTGTGTGTGTGTGTTTACAACATAGCTAATATAGAAATATGTTTTATTTGACTTCACATGTATAATCAATATCATATTCCTTGCCTTCCGAAGAGGAAGGAGAGGGGCAGGAGGGAATGACAGAATTTGGAACTCAATTTTTTTCAATGAATGTCAACATTTTCTAATGTAATTGGGAAATATATATGTGTGTATGTATGTATCTATATATGTAGCTATAGATACAAACATACACACGTTTGTTTGCGTGTGTGTGTGTGTGTGTGTGTGTATATGTGTGTGAGATTGATGGCCAGTCAATTAGGAGGGACTTGGGCTTGAATCCTGCCACTTACTAACCTGTATGAGCTTGTGCAGGTTACTGTGGCTACCTTGGCCTTAATTTCCTCCTCCATGAAATAAGAACAACAATCCCAATAGTATCCACCTCATAGAGCTAATGTGAGAATTCAGCGAGGAAAAGTATGGGAAGCCCTCATAAACCTTAAAGCACTGTACAAATGAGCTTTATAGCAATTCAAGTTCTCCAAGTCTGGGAGGTCAGTGAGAAGAAACTGAGGATATTGGACAATAAAATAAATAACAAAGTCCAAAGGAAAACAAAAGCTAGCAGTACTCTGGGGAGCTGTGAAGTATATATGCCAAATCAGAGCCAAGAGACAGTTCAGTTAAGTACCCAGGGAATGAAATATCAAATGACAGTCAGGATAAAGAACAATGAGTTTATCCCACTGGCTGAGCCTTTATCAGGAATCCTGGAGTTCTACTCCTTTAAATTTCTATGACTTAGGCATAAATAATGACTGGTCCAAGCCAAATAATATTTTCTCTTCACCCTCTAGCCTTTAGGTGGTAACTTTGGTTATTCCATTCAAAGAAGATTCTACAGTTAAACTTAAAAGCTTGGTTGAAGAGTTTTAAACAATAGTTAATTAGCAAATTGATATTTTTTTTTAACTGGACTTGTGGGAGCCAAGATGGCAGAGTAAGCGGTAAATCACTGTAACTCTCCCATATTCACCTCCAAACAACCAAAGAACCCCAAAATGGTGCCCCAGAACAAATCTTGAAACAGTGGAACTGGCAGAAAGATATGGTGGAGCAGTCTTTTAGCCAGGGAGACTTGGAGAATGGGCAAGAAAAGTCTATCTTACTCAGATAAAAGGACAGCACATTCCAGGACAGGGAGCATTCCAGCAAGCCAACAGCAAGCCCCTCGTCAACATTTAGGTTTGATCTGTTTCTTCTTCCACAACTGTGATAAATATGGAAATGTTTTATAAGATAGCATATGTATACACTATATAAAACTGCCTATCATTTTCAGAAGAGTGGAGGAGAGAGAGGGAAGGAGAAAAAATTTGGAACTCAAAATCTTGTAAAAATGAATGCTAAAAATTTTCTTGATTTGTAGTTGTGGGAAAAGATAAAATACTATTTAAAGAAAAGAAAATCTCTTTACTAACTCTGGAGTTCCCCGTGGTATGTCAATGCAGTTTTTCCTGGTCAGCATTTATCTCAACATTAGTGAGTTTTCCTTTGTGTCTTTCTCTCCTCCCCATTTTTCTACCTTCCTCCCTTCCCCTCAGTACCATATAATTTGTGACTTGAATACTATATATCTTCTAGTGCAGTGGTTCTCAATGTTCCTAGACCATTTAATACTCGTATGTGGGCGTATCTGGAAGTGGGCGGACCCACCTGGAGACGGATAGAGGAGCAGTGTCTCAGTTCCTAAAACCATTGGAAATATGTGTTTTCCTATGGTCTTAGGAGACCCCTGTGACTTCTGTGAAAGGGTCATTCAACCCCCAAAGGGGTCGCAACCCACAGGTTGAGAACCGCTGTTCTAGTGAGTTGTTGGTTTTTTGTTTTTTTGTTGGGGTTTGGTTTTTTTTTGGAGTAGGTGATTTGTACTTATGATTTCCTCAACATGGGGAATTCCCAGTGAGGAAACTCTCTCCACAATGTAACTGAGACACTCATCTACCTGCAACTTTACCTCCCTGGACCTGAGTTTCCTCAACTGCAACATGAAAATTGGATAGCCTTGGAGTTCTTTCCCAGTCCTAGTTTAGAATTAGGGTGACCTGGGTTCAAATCCTGCCTCAAACATTCAATAGCTGTGCGACCCTGGACAAGTTGAGATCCCCTCTGGACTTTAGTATCCTCATTTATAAAATGAGTGGTTGAACTCTATGGCCTCTGAAATTCCTTCCAGTTCTGAAATCTATGTTCTAATGACTAGAGTTTAAGAGTCTCTTCTGGGATACTAAGACATTAAGTGACTTGTTCATGGTGACCCAGCTAATATATGTCAAGGGCAGGAATTGAAACCAGGTCCTGCCTCTAAGGCTAATTGCCCCATCTACTACCCCAAACCACCTGTCAGTAGACTGAATATGGTCTATCCGTTGCATAAATTATTATATTCCTTGTTCTTAATATTAAATACTAGCGATCTAAGCACCTTACATTTCTTCAGTGTGCTACACACATGGAACCTAGTTCAGATGCATTTAACCAACTTCTCCAGACCTTTCCTCAATTGTGAAATGAGGAGAATGGAGTGGACATCCTTGTGAGGTCACAGAATATTAGTCGAGATCATAAATCATAGATTTAGGGCTGGAAGGGACCTTGGGGGCCACTGAATCGAATATGCGCATTGGTCTGTGGTTCCATTTTCTCAAAGAGGGAAACTTTCCCCCAGTGTTTTTTTTAGCTTGACAATACGTAAAGAAAAGAAATAAAGATCAAAAGGTTTTATTGTTTTTAATGCCCAGAGAGTTAAGCATTTCTCTCTTTGGGAGAAGGCCATTCCAAACCTTTCTTGCATATTGTTCTGACTTCTGTTTGCCTGCCTGTTATTAGAGATGCTGCTACTTAGCAGCCGGGTGCTATTCTGGAAGGAAGGCTGCTTTCCCAGCCTGAACATGACACAGAAATTCACTACAAGAGACTCCCAGAATCAGTTCATAATTTCAAAGCAAAGTCTTCTGCACATGTGCTATGATCTCTGACAGGCTCTAATCAGCATGCCAGGAAACAAGGCACTAAGGGGGTTGATCCTATGCAAGGAAGTATATTTAACATACCACTGCATTTTCAAGCACATATTTCACTAAATCTTAGCCAATAAACACAATATAACACAATAAACAGGCACTATAGAAGTGTTGTTGTTATTCAGAGATAATTCAAGAAGCATGTCAGATGCTTTGGTTTTCCCAGTGTAAAAATACAAGATTGAAAAATCACTGTCTAGTGCGTAACTCCATTGAAAAACACCATCCGTGTCTTCGTCAACGGCAGTTTTTATATTCTGGTAAAGAAGAGCCTTCGCCCACTCACCTCACCATCAACTGCTACCAACTTCTCATCTTCTTAGGTGTGAAAAAAGAGGCAGGACCAGTGCACTCCCCTATGTGCCTACAATAATTTAATGGCATTTGTCCAGCAAGTTGAAAGCTATGAGACTTTGCCTCTATTGACAGGAGGCAGAGAAAAGCGCTGGGAAAGAAAGCAGACTGGGCAAGAAACTAAGTGTTAATCCTGGTGATTTAAAAGAAAAATGTCCTCACCTGCTTTCATCATGTCTTAATTCCTTTTTTAGGAGGGGAAATCAATACATGTAATAGCATCAGCATAAGGAATTTCTGCTATGCAAAGGTCCCATACAGGGACAGATCAGTCAGTCTTCTATAACTTAGAGTCTCAGAGAATGCCTTGGGGCATTGAGAGGTTTAGGGATATACCATAGGATGAAACTCCAACTTATTGAGCTGTTCCTGACTTTGTTTATCCATTATGATAGGGTGCCTAGCATACTACTTGGCACACAGGAGGTGCTTAGTAAATGATTACTGATTGATTATCTCACACTTTGCGATAGTAGAATAGATAATTATTTTTTTTAATTTTATTTTAGTTTGCATCATTCATTTCCACAAGATTTTGAGTTACATATTTTCTCCCCTTCTTTCCCCTACCCACCACCCCAAAGTGTATCCCCCCTCTCCCAGTCTATTCTCTCCTATGTCTTCCCCTCTCACCCCTCTGACTTTTCGGTAGGACAGGATGGATCTCCCAACCACAGTGCCTGTGTATCTCAAGTTCCAGTTGGATATAGTTAATAATATTAATAATAACAATTGCATATATATATAGAGATATATATTTTTAACATTTGATTATGGAACTTTAGATTCTAGATTCCTTCTCTTCCTCCCTTGTCACCCACCCCCACTGAAAGGACAAGCAATCAAACACAGGCTGAACATGTGAAATTATGCAGGACCTCTCCATAGTGAGCACACTGTGAGAGTCTGATTACATGTCCCTTCTTCCTATCGTGCCCCCCCCATCCACTCTCCACCCTGTCCCTGTCCCTCTACAAAAATGTGAACATTCA
>JAQQSV010006909.1:0-14156 GCA_028646515.1 Pseudochirops corinnae
TACATATACATATGTCTATATAGGAGGGTATATATATGTGTATGAATACATATCTGAATATGTATATATATATATATATATATATGTGTACATAGATAGAGGACACAGGATCAATTGAATAGGAAGGGATGATACTTTAAAAGGTGAAATTGTGAGGTGGGCGAGGAATAGAATGAGAGGAGACAGGGAGAGACAGAATGGGGTTAATCATCTCATTTAGAAGAGGCAAGGGATAACTGTTACAGTGGAGGGGAAGAAGAGGAAGGCAAAAGGGAAAGGGTCAACCTTACTCTCATTGAATTTGGCTTAGGGAAGGATTGACATAAACTCTAAACAGGAGAGTAGGGGGGATGGGGATGAGAAGTGGCATGATGGAGGGAAGGGTAGGGTAGGGGGGAGGGTTGCTGGAAGCACATACTTCTATAAAGGGCAGACAGGGTAGAGAGTAGAACAAGAGGAGGGCAGGATAGGAAGGAGGGACATATAATCAGTCTCTCACAATATGTCCATTGTGGAAATGTTCTGTGAAACTACACATGTACAGCCTGTATTGAATTGCTTGTCTTTCCAGTGGGGGTGGGTGAGAAGGGAGGAAGGAAAAGAATCTAGAATTTAAAGCTATAATCAAATGTTAAAAAAATATATGTATATATATTGTTGTTATTATTATTATTATTAACTACATGCAATTGAGAATTAAGATATACAGGCACTGGGGTAGGCATAGCCATCTTGCCCTCCTGGAAAGTCAGAGGGGCAATGGGGGAGGATATAGGAGAGAGCAGATTAGGCGAAGGGTTATACAGTGGGATACCTCTTTTGAGGTGGTAGGTGGGGGAAAAATGGGGAGAAAATTTGTAACTCAAAATCTCATGGAAATGAATGATGTAAACAAGAAAATAAATTTAAAAATTTAAAAGAAAAGAAAAGGAGTACTATATTATCCAATCAAACCAGCAGTATTTATATTCCGAATTTCTTTTTTATTTAGCTTTTTGTTGTTGCTGCTGTTTAAATTTGATTAGACTGAAAGCAGGTACATTATTATTTTATTATGTTATTATTATAGTTTTATTTATTATTATTATTATTATTATTATGATTATTATTTTAGTTTTCCTCTTTATTTTTCCCAGATTTTATTAACTTATCATTTAGGTACTAAGATGCTATCCTCTTATACTTTTCCTCTCTGCCCCTTTTACCCTCTTTAGAAAGATGAAGGAGGTAGTTAAAGAGAAGTGTGATCAATACAACTCATTAATAATCAAACTGAATCCTTCCCCCTCCACCACTTCTCCTTTGTTGTTCCCCTTTCCTAGATCTTGGTCACTGGTTCTTAATATTTCTTCTGTTTCCTTTTCCCCTTTACGATCCACCCTCTGAAATTTGCTTTTCTTGTTACTGTTCTCTCTTCATTTAAACTTTCCTTCTAAATCCTTCCCTCTCCTTCCCACCCTTCCCTCCACCCATGCTGGTTTGTTTCCATTTTGAACTTAATGTTTTTCTATATCATATCTCTCTTTGTCTCTCTGTCTCTGTCTCTGTCTCTCTCTCTGTTTCTTTCTGTCTCTCTGTCTGTCTTTCTCTCTCTCTCTCTCTGATCAGCTCTTAAATATCTGGTTCAGATGAGGTTCATGTGATGCCTACTCCCTACAAGTCATTCTTCTAAGTCTGTAGACCATTCTTCTTAATTGTACCTGAATTTTGAGAAATATCAAGTTTCACTTTTCTTCCCTAATGTATTAATTTTTCCTTGCTCTCTTAAGACATCAATATAGAAGGAAAGTACCCACAGGATTTCTATATTCCCTAAGTCCTTTTTTGATCTTGAAGACATTAGAGTATTGAAGAGGCATTAATTTCTTCTTTCGTAATTAAAATGTAACTTCTTTATCATCTTTTAGCTCAGGAGTTTTCAAATTACATTTTAGTGGGATCTGTGGACTTTGGTAGGAAAAATTTCTGAAACAATTGATTTTCTTGATAATCATATGTATTTAAGAACAGCACTCTAGAAAGGATCTAGAGGCTTCACTAGGCTCTGAAAGGGGTTCATGACACAGAAAT
Organism: Pseudochirops corinnae; assembly: GCA_028646515.1. Taxonomy (NCBI): domain Eukaryota; kingdom Metazoa; phylum Chordata; class Mammalia; order Diprotodontia; family Pseudocheiridae; genus Pseudochirops; species Pseudochirops corinnae. Next base: position 2,071 of record JAQQSV010006909.1, read on the forward strand.
GATAACAATCCATGATTTAATTCCTCTCAGTTGCCAGAATGTATTTACCTTTCTAGGTTTGTCTTGTCTCCTGTGCTTGAATGTTAAAGGTTCTACTAAGCTCTGGTCTTTTCCACAGGAATGTTTTAAAGTCATTTACTTAATTAAAGGCACATTTTTTCTTTCAATTTTGTTAATCTCCTGATGGCTATTCAGAATTTCCATTTTCATGTTTACTTTTTTTTTTTTATTTGATGCTTAATTTTTTTTTTCAGTTCCCTGTCTGACTCATCTATCTGTTTTTCTTTTGCTGAAAAAAGCATTGAAAGACATAAATTTTCTTCTAAAGACTGACTTGGCTATCCTCAAACATTTTGTTATATTGTCTTATTATTGTAATTTTCTTTGATGAAATTATATACTATTTCTATGATTTGTTCTCTGACCAACCAATGTTTTAGCATTAAATTATTTTGTTTATATTTAAGTTTTAGTCCTTTCTTTAAAGGTCTTCTAAAAATTGTAATTATTACTGCATTGCAGCCAGGTTTAATATTTCTTCTTTTATGAATTGTTTATGAGAATTATTATATTCTAGTTTACTGCATAATCCCCAATTTCCCATTTCCTCATTTTCATCTGCCTCAACCCTCCATGCTATCATTCTACCTTCATTCAGTGTCCTGCTCCAAATCTACCTATTCCTTTCTCTGTGCCCTCTAGAATGTGGGCTCCATAATTGGCAAATTTTCTTTCCTCTTTTTTTCCCTGCATCATTCCCATCTTTCTGATACTTATTGAGACCTGGCTGCTGCTTTATGCCATCCTGTCTAGTACTAGTTGATTTCTTTCATATCTCCTCCTCCCCCCGAGACTCCCACCCCACTGGTCATGGTATGGAAGTCATGTACTCTTTGCTTCCCTTTGCCATTTCTAGGATTATCCTCTACCACCACTCCTCAGGATCCTCTCCACTTTAAGATTCACACTTCCACTTGCCAATGTGAACCCAATCTATGTGATCTGTTGATCCCATTATCTCCAGCAGATTGCTCACAAATCCTCTCTAATCTTCAATTTCTTCCTATCTACTTGTTGGCTGTTTCCATGCTGTCTACTAAAATGTCTATTTCTCCCTCATTTTGAAAAAAAATTCATCTGACCTCCCTATTCCTGCTAGCCACCTCCAGATCTTGCCTCAGGTTCCCAGCTAACTTTCTTTAGAAAGCCCTCTATAGTAGGTTTCCTCTTAATTGCTCCCAAATGCTCTGCAGTCTGATTTTTGATTTCATCGTTCATCTGAAACTTAACTCTCCAAAGTTATAAATGATCCCTTGGTAAATCTAATTGAACTTTCTCAGTCTTTATCCTTTTTGGCCCCTGCAGGATTTGACATCATTGGTCACCTTCTTTTCCTGATCATTCTGTCCTTTGTAGGTTTTCATGGTACTGATCTTTTCTGACTCTTTTCCTGCCTATCTGACCACTGGTTCTCATTCTCCTTTACTGGATCTTCATCTGTGTCACATTTCCTAACTAATAGGTATTCCCTAAAGCTCTGTCATGGGCTCTCTTCTATGTTTATGTTTGTCTTCCCGATTAAGAATATAAGCTCCTTGAGGGCAGGAACTGCTTTTGCTTTATATCTAGTGATTAGTAGAGTATCTGGTCTATCTTACCCGTGGTTCCAAGAAGCTGTAGCATGTACAGCAGGCATACCCCAGTAAACTGTCTCAGGAGATGGACTAAAACAAGTAGAGTAGCAGCTCTCAACCTGTGAGTCACGACTGGGCTCCAACGACCCTTTCACAGGGGTTGCTAAAGGCCATCGGAAAACACATATTTCCGATGGTCTTAGGAACCGAGACACTGCTCCTCTATCCGTCTCCAGGTGGGTCTGCCCACATACGAGTATTAAAGGGTCGTGGCATTAGGAAGGTTGAGAACCCCTGAGGTAGAAGATAGTTGATAGGCCTCAAACCCATTGGTAAACTAGGGAAATGTCTACCCCAAGCATGTAAAGACCTTCTCTGGCAGAATGGGCAGATGAGAACATTTTATTTTGATAACCATGAAGGCAGCTGAAGCAGGCACTGTGGAGCATGAAGGGCTTAGTCAGACACCAGACGCTGTGTCCCAGGCCATTGCCAGTTGTCCTGATTTTTGTTATTAGAGTTGCATGACTCTGGAAAAGAGAGTGAGGCTGCTGATTTTTTTTTTTTTTTGTGCAACTTTTTTGTGCAACTCTTCCTGGCTTAAGTGCAATTCATGACAAGTCAATCACGCCATGATGTCATTGGTCCTCTTCCAAAATGAAAAACAAATAAAACAACAACCAACAAGCACTTAATAAATACTTCTTGATTGACTGAGCCACTGCCTTTTTTTTTTTTTTTTAAGACTGACTTTACCTATCTCATCCAGGCTGAAAGGGCAGTGGCCTGATCCCTTGGCTGCTTATGTAAAAACTCTGACCCGCTTAGTTTCTGACCTGGGCCAGCTCACCCTTCCTTAAACAGCTTAGCAGCCCTCTGATCTCTCAGGCTTATCATATTAATGTTGGACTTTTTGGCGTACCTAATCATCTTTAGCCCTAGTGTAGCTCAGAGCTCCCAAGCTCAATGGATTCCCCAGCTTCAGCCTCCACTAAGTAACAGGGATTATGGAAGTGCATTGCAGCACCCGGCAGGCTGATCCAACACTTCTAATGCATCTAATTAGGGTAGAAGACAGAAGGTATACAACCTTTCTTCTTCTAGACATTATTTTTTAGTTCAGTCTAAGATCATGTTACCTTTTTTGGTCTACATAGTAAACTGCTGAGTCACAATTGACTTGAAATTCTCATATTCTTTTCCTCAAGAACTCCATAAAAATTATATGGGGCAGCTAGGTGGTGTGGTGGATAGAACTCCAGGTCTATCCAGCCTCAGACACTTACTAGGTGTATGATCTTGGTCAAGTCAATTAATCCTGTTTGCCTCAGTTTCCTCATCTGTAAAATGAGCTGCAGAAGGAAGTGGAAAACCGTTCCAATATCTTTGCCCAGAAAACTCCAAATGGAATCATGAAGTGTTAGATATGACTGAAATGACTGAACAACAACAACAACAAATAATTGTATGTTCATTCCTATATTTATGAAGTTGAACATTTTTATCCAGTTGTAGAACTTAACATTTATCCTGTGGTATAATAGAAAGATCCTTGGATTTTTGGAGTCATAGGATCTGGGTTCCTATCCTGGTTGTTATATTTACTGCTTCAGTGACCTTATACAAATCACCTTACCTCTCTGGGCCTGAGCAACCTCGTTAGTAAAATGGGGACATAGACTACATGGCCTTGAAGTTGTAAATTCCAGTTTTAAATCTAGTATCATCTGATGCCAATATCCCACATTTTATTTTAATAGATTCACCCTATCAATTGACTAACAATTTTTTTTTCATGTCTTGATTCTCTCACCCAATATATCCCAGCTTGGCAACATCTGTAAAATTTATAACCATAGCATTTTCCATTTTATCTTATCCACAGGTAAAAATGTTGGAAACTTTAAGATTGTGGAGAGATCCCTGAAACTCATGCCTAGGGACTTACAAAGAGTCTGGGCAGCTGCAGTCTGAGAAGCAAAATATATCAATGCAATGAAGCTTCTGTGAAAAAAATTCCTCTCCAGCCTCTCTTGTCTTACAATCTCAGCAATGGGATAATTACAAGGGGATGGGGTGATGACTGGCATTACTCCTTGGAAGGGACATTTGTGAATATCGCTAAGCCACCAGAGTGCTTGCATACATGATTTAGAAGAGCTGGAGACATGTCTAGGCACTGCGAGTCAGTTACTGTGGAAAAAGAAACAGCAGGTGCAGTGGATATGTCTTTGTTGTGTGTGGTAGAATGAAAGTACTGGGTCAACAGTTGCAGGGACTTTATGTTTTTCAAATGTTCTGAGAAGCAGAAGAAAAAGAAGACGAGTATAGACATTAGGTGCTCCAGGTGCAGAGACATTTTCTAGACAGCTCCTTCTCCCATGTGAGTATGGTAGTGTAGACATGGAGGGCAGGCCTTAAAAATCTGTTGGTTAGGGTCTTCCCCCCCCCCCCCCCCAATGCTCCTGTGCTCCTCAGCGTATCCAAACTTAGATCAAGCAAGGCCAAAAGGAGGAAAATCATATTGAGGAAAATCAGATTCTGTCTAGGATGTTTTTCCCCACAAACTGAAGGCAGCTGAACTTATCTCTAGGTTTGTCTTGAAAGCAGTGTTTCTGGGCTGTGGTGATTATAAGACCTCCCTAGAGGCTGACAGCTGTCCATTATTCACTACTTCTTGGATCCAGAAATTGAACCAGATCCAAATCCATCTAAGGGTATCATAATTTAGTCCACATCTCTCTATACTGTTCACAAAAATAGGTTTCCATTTTATTTACAAAGGTATCAGGGGAGATATTGTCAAATGCTCACCCATGCCACTGACCTATATGACCCCGGGCAAGTCAGTCAATCATCTTATGCCTCTGTAGCCTTATCTACAAAATGACAGACTTGGACTAGCTAGCTACTGGGGTCTATTCCAGATTTAGAGCTCTAATCCTTATGAGTGTTCAGAAATACTATCTAAAGCACTCCCTTGACCTGCCAGTATAGTTACTGTTATTGTTTCTTCTTCATTCTCAAAGAGGACCATGACATCAGGAAGATGATGCCATGACTTACAAGCAAATTTGGATTTAAATGAGGGAAGGCTGTGCAAAGTCACCAGTCTAACTTTCTCCTCTGGAGTCATCTGGGTCCAATGAGGGGATACAGATGAGGACAACTGGAGATGGCCCCTGACCTGCCAATATAACCACTCTTCAAAAGAGGAAATTAAGTTAGTATGAGTTTAGCCTATATTTAATTTGAAAGAACCCCACACTGATTCTTAATGATTCTTTAATTGATTTTGCCAGACATCATTCAGTTGAACTTTCTTCACCTAATTTCACATGCCAACACTCCATTTGAAACCTGGTTCATTGTCCAGAACTTTCCCTGTTAGTCTCTGTAAGGGAAGATAAAGAGAGATACCTTATCTTAAGTCTCCTTTCTCTCTCCCTCATTTCTCCTCATACTTTTGTTCCTCCAAACATTGGGAGAGATTGCTTCTACCTTCCATAAAATCTTTTCATGGGCTTTTTTGTTGCTCTTTAGTTTTGAATTAAAAATAGTTATGTCTATCATTAGCCCAGAAGGAATTACCTTCAAGGCATCACAATTTAGAGGAAGCTGACAACAGTTGCAATACTTTAACAATATGAAAACAATTTAACTTTGTACTCAGTTGGTAAGAAAAAAAATTAAAATAGGAAACTCCAAAACTTCCTTCTCTGGGACTTCTGGGATCCAAGATGGTGGAGTAAGCAGTAAAGTCACTCTCAGTCTCCCTTACTGACCTTGAAAAACCCAGAAAATACAGCCCCAGGAAAAATCCTGGAACAGTGGAGCCATCAGAAAGATGGAGTGCAGCAGTCTTTTAGCTCAGGAGACTGGGGGGATTAATGGGAAAGGTCCCTCTTGCTGTGGAGAGAACCAGTACTGGATGGGAGGTGTCTTGGTAAGCCCTACCTCAGCAAAGCATTGGGAGATCCTGAGGCCCAAGGTGGTAGAGCAGACAAGCACCAGCACCAGAACCACCATGTGCCTTGGCACAGCCAGGGGAACCAGCAGAGACTAGCATAGAGAACCACCACATGTGCTGGCAGACAGGTATCCACCAGCAGCTGAACCTGCCCTTGATCTAGCATAGTCCTAGGTGAGGCGACTTCCAATAGTCAGACAACCCCCATGTCCCTCCCCCCCCCCCCCCAACCCACAAGCTTCAGTGTAACCTGGGGAAATATAGAAAACCCTACCTGGCCTCAGCAAACACCAATCACCACCACCAGCTCCAGCTCAGCACCAGGTAAGCTACCAGACCCCTACAGCCCCAGCACAAGAAGCATGGGAAAGCACCCTCTGTGCCCCAGAAGCAGAGATCAACTTTAAAAAGCCAGGAAAATGGCAAACACTATGAACAAAAAGCAATAAAGGAATACAATGACCATAGAGCAATGTCTTGGTGCAGGGAAGATCAAAACACAAATTAGGGAGAGGACAACATTGTCAATATACCCACATTCAGAACTTGAAAGGGGAATATAAATTGATCTCAAGCCCAAAAAGTCTTCGTGGAAGAGCTCAAGAACAATCTTAAAAGTCAAATAAGAGAGGTAGAAGAAAAATTGAACAATTCCTTTAAAAAAACAGTTGTTAAAATGGAAAAAAAGCGCACTGAAGAAAACAAATCCTTAAAAAGTAGAATTGATCAAATGGAAAAGGAGACACAAAAACTAACTGAAGAAAACAATTCATTAACAATTAGAATTGGGCAAGTGGAAGATAATGACTCTTTGAGACATCGAGAATCAGTCAAAATCAAAAGAATGAAAAAATAGAAGAAAATGTAAAATACCTAATTGGAAAAACAACTGACCTGGAAAATAGATACAGGAGAGATAATTTAAGAATTATCAGCCTACCTGAAAGCCATGACAAAAAAGGCAGGGGGGCCTGGACATCATATTTCAAGAAATCAGCAAGGAAAACTGCTCTGAGATCCAAGAACCAGAGAGTAAAATGGTCATCAAAAGATTTGTCTATCACCTCCTGAAAGAGATCCTTAATTGAAAACATTAAGGAATATTGTAACCAAATTTCAGAATTATCAGGTCAAGGAGAAAATATTGCAAACTGCCAGAAAGAGAACAATCAAATATTGTAGAACCATAGTCAGGATTATGCAGGACCTTGCAGCTTCTCCATTAAAGGATCAGAGGACTTAGAATATGATATTCCAAAAGGCAAAGGAGCTTGGAATACAACCAAGGATTAGTTACCCAACAAAATTAATCACAGTCTTTTAGGGAGGAGATGAACATTCAATGAAATAAGGGAACTCCAGACCTTCCTGAAGAAAATACCAGTGCTCAACAGAAAATTTGATCTTCAAATATAAGACTCAAGGGAAGGCTAAGAAGGTAAACAAGAAAGAAAAAAATGAATCCAAACCCAAACATATTATTCAATAAGGGCGAATGTTTACATGTTTACATCCCTACATGAGAAGATCATACTTATAGCTCTTGAGAACTATTATCTTTATTACATTTAGAAGGCATACACACAGACAGAGGATGTGGGTATAAGCCGACTTTGATAGGATGATAAAAAACCTAATTAAGTGGTGAAAAGGGATTGTAATGGGAGAAGAGGAAAGGAGGAGTCAGAAAAAGGTAAATTATTTCACATGAAGAGGCATAAATACATATTACTGCAGAGAGAAAGAAGGGAGGAAGATGAGCATTGTTTGAACCCTACTTTCACTGGATTTGGTTCAAGGAGAGAATTACATACTCAGTTAGCTATAGAAATCTAACTTGCCCTATAGGCAGGAGGAGGGGAAAGGGGAAAGAAAAGGGAGGGAGTTGATAGAAGGGAGGGCAGACGGAGGGAGGAAATCGTCAAAAGCAAAGCTTCCTTCTCTTGATGGTTATAACCCAAGTGAGCTCCTCTCTGGCTTGGCTTGGTGTTACTTCCTTCAGAAGGTTGTGGTAAGGAAACCTTAATTCTGATACTTACTAGACATGTGACATTGGGCAAGTGAATTCACCCCTCTGAGACAATCTCCTCATTTCTAAAGTTGGGACAATATTGGTTGTGCTCTGTACCTCACAGGATTTTGAGGAGGCAAGTGTTTTATTTACCTTAAAGCACAAAAAGAAGTTATTATTAAAAATACAACTAATAACATTATATAATTCTAATTTTTTTTTTTTTGCTTTTTGGAGGGCAGGGCAATTGGGGTTAAGTGACTTGCCCAAGGTCACATGGCTGTAATTCTCATTTTTTGATAGGAATCAGAAAGCAATAGATAGTAACAGTAATAGAAAATAAAAGATAGTGAGTCACTATCATGTTATTATTTTTTGATATTTCATGTTATATATACTATGGCACAGGTGGAAAATATAACTTGTTTTGTAGTACAACATGTATGATACTGTTCCTTTTTCTCTTTGAACAGTATGGTTGCTGAAAGGGAAAGAAAAATAACATTCATGCAAAGAAAATGAACAAAATCTACCATTGAGGAAATATGCTCTCAGATAAAATATAAAGGAGAAGCACAGTCTGAGGACCAGGTAGAGAACAGACCTTGGGTGAATGAACCAAGAGCACATCTTTGATGATAAAGCAGTGATTGAGGTAACAGTGCATGTAGGGCATTGTGGTTCATCAGGTTGTTTGCATGTGGCTATTTTTAGAGTTTTACAGTTGACAAAATTATAAATCAAATAATTGGAGTCTATAGGGAGATTTGATAAATGCCATTGAGTTTGTATCTGACAAAAAGATGTAGTTTTGGAATTTTTCCTTATAAAGTAAAGATGAGGCACTGACCATAGGGAGGCTCTGAGTAGGAGTTGTGTGTGTGTGTGTGTGTGTGTGTGTGTGAGCGCACACCCACATGTATATGTGTGATGGACCTTTTCTCAGAACATTTTTAAGAGCACAAAGTAAAGTACACAGGATTACAAAAGAAACCAAGTATATTCAAAAAGTTATCATAATTTTTAAAATTCTTGTACATCAGGTCAAGAACTCCTTATACTACACACATTTAAAAACCTCAGCAGGAAGGATAGCTTTGAGAAAAAAAACTACAGGATAAGATTTGAAAGAGATGAAGTAAGAGAGTGAGTTGAATGCAGGAGGAATAATGACTCCCTGGAGAGAAGGCAGAAGGCTTCTCACTGAGAAGGTTGACTATTCATTTGCTTTGCTAGGCATTTGCCGATGAGAAGAAAGAAGAATTGCTTGCTGATTGACTGGAGAAAAGCTGAAAGTTGTTGCATGCTCATTGGCTGAGAGTTAAATTCTGCTCCTATGTGAAGAACTATTCAGCCTATTGTTCAGTGTCCTCTTTCTGGTTTGAGAGAGGAAAATAGAGAGAAAACCAGAGGCTTTGTATCTGTTTTTCTCCAAGCGATGCTTTGCTCTAAGAAGAGACTTAGAGCTGCCAGGACAAAGCAGAATCCCTTGCTATTTGCAGATCTGAGGAATCTTGCAGTTCCCTTGTGTCAGAAGTGGATTTTTAAAAGCTAAGAGAAATGGCATCACTAACTCTGTTTTGTTCTGTATTTCATGTTGCCTCAGTGTGTACTGTGGACTCAATTTACAACAAACCGACTTCATTATCCTCTCTATTATAAAGCCCAACTGTTTGGGCTGGATTTGGATTCAGATCTCTCCACTATCTATCACTCTATCCAGTGTGCCACCAGCTGTCTACAGACTAAGTACTTATGGGTATTGAAGGAAAAGTTTGCACCATGGCCAAATCGTGAGACACACTATCGTCCTGAGCCCCTGACTTATTAGTATAGTTTTGTCCTACCTGGAAGTCTCATTAACTTACTAGGTTAGGATCCTTTGTGTAAATTCTGGGCCACATTTCACTGTAGTGCTGAGGTGATACCTGTGGAGTTGCCAGTTTCCCATGTGTAGGCTCTTCTGACTTCCCCAGAAGATGCTCCAGGTTACCCCAGAAAAATCCTTGAAGAATTGGTTGCTCTTCCTCCCTTTCTCCTTCCCTCCCTTCTTACAGGGCACTGTGGAGGGTGAGGTCAGACTTCTTAAATCTCCCTTCCCAGTTAATATTCAAGTCAATGCCTGTTCAGCAATATTCACTACCTTGAGAGGGCATTGAAGCTTTCAACTCACTATTGAATTGTTTAAGAAAAATTGGTATTCTTGTCTTTTGTAAATCTACTTGTAATACTGCTGTGTTTCTTGTTAAAAACAAAAAACTAAGACAGGATTTGATAGGGAACCTATATATAGATTCATGTAAGTCTGGGGGCCATTACCAAATATATGATTCTCCAACTTAACTTCCCAATCCTGCTAATATTTCTATTAGCATACCCACTGATTCTAGATTTTATACTATTGTCTATCTTTGTAATGGGGCAGCTAGGTGGTGCAGTGGAGAGAACAGTGGGCCTAGAGTCAGAAAGATCTGAGTTAAAATCTTGCCTCAGACAATATCTGTGTGACCTTAGACAAATCACTTAACCCCTATTTGCCTCAGTTCCTAATCTGTAAAATAAGGAGACACTGGAGAAGGAAGTGGACAACCACTCTAGCATCTTTGCCTAGAGAGCCCAGTGGACACCATGAAGTCGCGTTGAGTCAGACACAACGAACAAAAGCAATCTTTATCATGCTTTCTTTTTCCATCCCTACTTATGAAGAGAGCCAACACTTTAATTGCTTTTATTTCCAACTGTTGTGCAGAGTGATGATTCAGTACAAATGGATGCAACTACTATAAGAACACCTAAGTAAGGAATTAGAAGCAAAAGTATGTGCCCACCAATTGACGGATGGCTAAACAAATTGTGGTACATTAATGTAATGGTATATTATGATGCTGTAAGTAATGACAAATATGATAAATACAGGAAAATATGGAAAACTTATATGAACTGATGCAAAAGGAAGTAGAGCCATAAAAGCAGTATCATTTAGCAGAGTGAAAGGAAAAAATAACCATAAAACAATAAAAAATAACTGTGGCAAAATAGCAAAGAACAAACAAGGGCCCAAAGAAGAAAGGTGAGAAGATGGCTCATCCTATCCTTTTATAAAGGTAGATCTGAAGCATTGTATATTATTGTAAGATTTTTCCAGTGCATCAAATAGTTTTGATGATTTTCCCCTACATTTCTTTTTCTATTTATTTTCTTTTCAAATTTTCTTTGTTTAATGACATGGGTCCCCAGGAATGGTAGTGGAGGAATAGAGGGCGAAACAAAGGATATCAGTAAAAATTTAATTTAAAAATTAAAAGTATCATAGTGACTGGTTTTGTGTAAATGGGAAGCACAATGGTTGGGGTTCAGGAATTACTATAGTAAAAAGTAAGAGTGCAACCTTCCTTCTTCTCACACCAGGGTTAGCCCTAAGGCCCTGAGAGGAGAGACTTGGGAGTCATAGTTGTGTGACCATGGACCCTGCTTGTTAGTCCTAGACATGCCAGTGGGAGTTCAGGATAGGATGAATGAGTTATCCCATCAAACAAGAGTGGTGGTCTGCGTCTCATCCCAGGCTACAGATAAAAGCTTTAGAACATAAATTCATCCCTTGTAGGCTTACTGAAAGCATTCTTGGTACAACTCCAGGAGCAGACAAGAGTACAGAATCTTAACTCTTCTGCTTGTTTTTCTTTCTATGAAGCCTTTTTTTTTTTTGGAAGGCAATTGGGGTTAAGTGACTTGCCCAAGGTCACACGGCTAATTTTTTTTTTTTTTAGTGTTAACTATCTGAGGCTGGATTTGAACTCAGGTACTCCTGACTCCAGGACCGGCACTCTATTCACTGCGCCACCTAGCTGCCCCTATATGAAGGCTTTTAATTCTATTTGTCTTGGAGATAATGATAATTTGCTGTGATAATATCTATTAAAAACTTTGTCCTTAATTTTTTATAAACTGATGTTTTGTCCAGGTGATTGTGGGGGAAAGTTTGATCTGTGATAATGGTCAAGTTTAAGTACAGTTTACTGGTTAAACTCTTAAGACAATTTGAAGTTTATGTTTGTAGTATGGATGAATTCATCTCCTACCAGTTCATGAAAGATGATGAGGATATATATATATATATATTTCCAGTCACAAGATAATATCTTTTTTTAAAATTTAATTTTTTTATTTAATTTATTTAATTACTTTTAGTTTACAAGATTCAGTTCCAGAATCCCTTGAGTTTCAAATTTTCTCCCCTCCCTCTCCTCCACCCCATGGTGGCATGCAATCAAATATAAGATCTGCAGATACTTTCACATTGTAGATTAGTCTGTTTGTATAGAAGAGTTATAACCAATGGAGTGAACAATGGGAAAAAAGAAAGAAAATAAAACATGAAAAAGAGCGATAGCATGTAGATTACTTCAGTCTCTATTTAAACTCTGTTATTTCTAGATCTTTCTCTGAATGTAGATATCTCCTTCCATCCTGA
>JAQQSV010006910.1:0-14156 GCA_028646515.1 Pseudochirops corinnae
TATATATATATATATATATATATATATGCAATTATTATTATTATTATTATTACTGACTACATCCAACTGGAACTTGAGATACACAGGCACTGTGTTTGGGAGATCCATCCGGCCCTACTGAAAAGTGACATAGGGGAGAATAGACTAGGGGAGGGGGGACATACTGGGATGGCTGTTTTGGGGCGGTGGGTAGGGGAAAAAGGGAGAGAAAATATGTAACTCAAAATCTCGTGGAAATGAATGATGCAAACTAAAATAAAATTAAAAAAATTAAATACACACACACATAATAGTTTAAGTGATATTGGACCTCTGAACCTGTTTAACAAAGCTAGCTCTCTCATTAGGTAGTTCGTTTAAACTAAGACAGAGAATTTAACCTTTTATTCAGACTCAATGTTTCTCATTTTCAAAATACCATTGAACTAAATGTCTCTTCTTGATTTTTTCTTTTATAAATATATAGATAGATAGATAAATTGATAGATAAATAGATAGGTAGGTAGATAGATAGTACATGTATCATTTAAATAAATGTAGACATTATATTAAATGTCTGAAATATATAATATATATATATATAAGTACACTTTTCATATTACATCCAGAGTTTAATTTATTAACCTAGTTTTCCTAAATACCACATTCTTTTCACATTTTATCAATAAAGCTGACACCTTAGAAATGAGAGGAAGAATGTAAAACAAGAATAATAGAATCATTATGTTTTAAAAATGATATATATTGATCAGTATTAGATTATTTTTTAATGTTTGGTCATTTTAGGCTGAAACTGAGAACAAGGGCAAACATTCTATGAAGCATATCCTATGTTGTAGGCAAATTGCATGGACTCATTTCCAAAATTAATTTAATTATATAATTTTATAGAGATATCGACAATGAAATTTTGATATCACTCGAATAAAAACTCATTTTCTTTCCAAGTAGCTCCTTCCACAGAAATCAGTGAAACACTCATAAAAACTCAATTTCTTTTTTTCTTTCCGATGATTCATATTACTGTACCAAATTGATATGTTACTTTTATCTTCAGTTATTGATTTACTGTATCAATCAATCCACAGACTGATTCATTCCTTTGCTCACATTCTTCCAATCAGAACATTTCTTTATCTTCCATCTCTTCCATCAAGCTTGTCTGTCCTATGGTCTTTAAAGGAATGTTAAAGTTTAGAACTATCTGAAAAGCACATATGACTGAACAGTGATAAACATAAATCTTAAAATTTTCTCCTTATGAGTTTTAATAACTATATATGAGAATTTCATAGTCCATATTGCAGAGTGTTGAAGATATTAGCTTTAAAAAGTACATGGTGATATATTGATTTTTTTAATATTCCAGTCACTTTATTCAAAGGTCATTATTTTTAACTTGATCCTACTTCCAACTCTCTGTCCTTTTCTGCTTCTTGACTATTTAATTTGGAGATGCTCATGTCTCTGAAGCCCTCATCATCATGTTAATGAGTCTTCGACTAGAATTTACATTTGAAGAGGTGACCAGTTGAAGCATATTCATTCTTACCAGGCTCTACTCTTGACTATCTAGACTAGCATATCTCATCCCACCTTTTCAGCTGCTTTTTATGTATTGTTGTATCTCAATAGAAAATAGGTTTTTTTGAGGGTAAGGAATTTCACATATACTTCTTAGTGTATAACCCAATGCTGTAAATAAATGTGTTTTCATTGCTATTACCTCTCTTAGAATTAATAGTAGCAACAAAAGGAATAATAGTTATTTTTTTCTGTATTGCTTTAAGCCTTACAAAAGTACTTTATGGAGGGCAGAGGTGAGGTAGTGGAGTAAAGGCACTTTCCTGAGCTCTCTCCACCAAACCCCTGCAGATATATCTGTAAAAATGACTATAAAAATTCTAGAGTAGCAGCATCCACAAAAAAAGACAGAGTGAGACAAATTCCTAGCCGAAGACAACCTAGAAGGCCAACAGGAAAGGTCTGTTGCACCAGACTGAGAGAAGAACAGTCCAGTTCATTGTGTGTCGGCCCAAACTGAGCCCCAGAAAAGCTGGAGAAGACCTCAGAGGCCTGAATCATTGGCTATTGTATCAGTTTCCATATTTCTCAACCCACAAACACCAAATGCAACTTAGAAGGTCAGTAGGAAAGGTCTGTTGGCCCTGGGAAAATGAGAAGATCAGTTCAACCCTGTCCCCAACATAGCTCCAACCACAGCAAAACAAGAACAAGTCTTGGGAGTGACTGAAGCAGCAATAGCAGTGGCAGCAGTGGTGTTGATGACATCAGCAGCAGCAGTGGTTGTTTTTGGATCTCTCAGTTCAAACACAGTAAGAGTATCAAACAACTGCACAGAAGGAGAGTACAGTTTTCTATTTACTGGTGGTGGGGCAAGACTCTATTGTTTTGATTATACTTGAATCTGTGATGCAGTCATGGATGGCAAAGGCATAGAAGAGCTTGTGGCACCAGTGGAAAGGAAACCCTCCTCACATTTTCAAGGCAGAAAAGAATGCTTGTGGTCACTCACAAACCAGCACAAAGGCAAGGGGACAAGGAGCACCTCTTCTTAAATCATATGACCTTGGAAGAACTGAAAACTTAGAAGTTCCCAGAAGTATCTCTGAAAACAGCTGCACAACAACCCTGAAGCTGGGGACAGCTTCAGTACTGGAAGCAGAGTCCTACCTTAACAAAGAGTTAAATACTCAATTAATAGGCTGTGGAAAACAAATAACAGAAAACTCTTGGAATATAGAAACTTACTTTAGTGACAAGGAAGATCAAAATATACACTAAGAAGAAGACAGCAAAATAAAAAGTCCTACATCCAAAGACTTCAAGAAAAATAAGAATTTGTGTTAGACCATGGAAGAGCTCAAAAGGAATTTTGAAAAGAAAGCAAGAGAGGTAGAGGAAAAATTGGGAAGATAAATCAAAGTGATAAAAGAAAATGATGAAAAATGACTGAACAGCTTGGTAAAGGAGACCCTAAAAATACTGAAGAAAATAACACTTTAAAATAGACTCGAGCAAATAGAAAACAGGTCCAAAACACCAATGAGGACAAAAATGCCTTTAAAAAGTAGAATTGGCCAAATGGAAAAGGAGATACAGAAGCTCACTGAAGAAAACAATTCCTTCCAAATTAGAATGGATCAAATGGAGGCTAGGAACTGTATGAAAAATCAAGAAATTATAAAACAAAACCAAAAGAATGAAAAAAATAGAAGATAATGTGAAATATCTCATTGGAAAATCCACTGAATGGGAGAATAAGAGATAATTTAAAAAAAATTGTTCTACCTACAAACCATCCTCAAAGAAAAAGGAGCCTTAACATCATCTTTCAAGAAATCATCAAGTAAAACTGCCATGATAATCTAGAATCAAAGGGTATAATAGAAATTTAAAGAATCCACTGCTCATCTCCTGAAAGAGAAAAAATAATAATAAATGGCCAGGAATATTATAGCCAAATGCCAGAGTTCCCAAGTCAAGGAGAAAATATTATAAGCAGCTAGAAAGGAACAATTCAGGTATTTTAGAGTTACAGACAGGATAACACAAGATTCAGCAGCTTCTACATTAAGGGCTCAGAAGGCTTGGAATATGATATTCTGGAGTTCAAAGTAGCTAGGATTAAAGCCAGGAATCATAGACCCAGCAAACCGAGTATAATACTTCAGGGGAAAAATTGATATTCAATAATTTGATGGAAATTAAAGAATTATTGAAAAAAAACAGCTAAATCAAAAATTTCACTTTCAAATACAAGATTCAAGAGAAACAGGAAATCATAAACAGGAAAGAGAAATCATTGGGGACTGATTAAAGCTGAATCATTTACATTCTTACATGGAAAGATGATATTTGTAACTCATGAGACTTTTAGGGTGTTTGGAGAAAATATATATAGACAGACAGCATAGGGTTAACTGAATGTGAAGGGATATATAAAAAATAAAATTCAGGAGTGAGAGAGAAGAATGAATTGGGAGGAGAAAGGGAGAGGTAGAATGCGATAAATTATCTCACATATAAGAGACAAGAATGAGCAATGGAGGTGGGGGGAGGGAGGCAAAATCTCTCTCTCATTGGAATTGACTTAAGGAGGGATTAACATATCCCCTTAAATGACTATGAAAATCTTTGTTACCCTACAGCAGCACTTCTCAACTTGTGGGCTATGCTCAGTTTGTAACAATGAAAATACATCCTGTATATCAGATAGATTCATAACAGTAGCAAAATTATAGTTATGAAGTAGCAACGAAAATAATTTTATGGTTGGGGGTCACCACAACATGAGGAACTGTATTAATGGTTCACGGCATTAGGAAGGTTGAGAACCATCCCCTACAGGAAAGTAGGAAGGAAGGGGATAAGAAGAGTGGAGTGATAGAAAAGAGGGCAGATTCAGTTTGGGTGTAATTTGAAACAAAATGTTTTGAGGAGGAAAAGGAGAGAATAGAATAAACGTGGAGTGGAATAGGATGGAGGAAAATATATTTAGTTTTTTACAACATGGCTATTATGGAAGTGTTTTGCATGACTACACATGTATAACCTATATTGAATTGCTTGCTTTCTCAATGAAGGTGAGTGGGAAGGAGGAGAGAGAATTTGGAAGGCAAAATTATAAAAAAGAATGTTTAAAAAATTGGGTTTTTTACATACAACTGTGAAATAAGATACATAAACAATGACATACAAATCTATCTTTTTCAACAGGAAAATAGAAGGCAAAGGAGATAAGAGATAAGGGGTGATAGAAGGGAGGGCATATTGGGGGAAGGTGTAATCAAAAGCAAAACACTTTTGAGGAGGGGCAGAATGAAAAGAGAGAGAACAGAATAAACATGGACAGGAAGAATAGGATGGGGAGAAATACAGTTAGCAATAGTAACAATTCCAAATTGATAACTGATCAAAACCATTCAGTTTTTAGGTAAAATAATTAAAACTATCTACAACCATATTTAAAAAATTCTGACTTACTATGGATTGGAGAAATGCAAGTTAACACAATTTTAAAAGCTTTAAAATTCTCTAAAATATCTCATTTTACCTTCACAACAACCACTGGAGATAAGAACTGTTATTATTTTAATTTTGCCAATGAATAGGCAATGACTGGTTAAGTGACTTTCCCAGTTAAGAAATATCTCAGAGTTTGAACTCAGTTTTTCCCATCTCCAAGTCCAGAACTCTGTCTGCCTATCTATCTTTCATATCTCTCTCATTCTATTTCCTAATCTCTCTTGGGTTCATGCTATTATCATTTCTAGCTCCTGAATTTTTCTTAATTCACATGCCATTTCAATTGATAAATATTTCTTACTTGACAGTATCTTTGGTAATAGTTGTTCTTTCTTTACCGACACAGTTTCTACTCTTGTCACATCTCATCTGGACAATTGTACTAACAACCTATTTGGTCTCCCTGCTGCAAATCTATCCCCACCACAATCAATTAACCCTCTATGGAGCTGCCAAAGTAATTTCCTAAGTAGAGTTTTGAATCTATCACTGCCCTAATCAATGAATGCCAGTGAATCACTATTAATACAATGCAATAAGAAAGTCTTTTACATGATATTTGAAGCTTGTAATAATCAGGCCAAAATGCTATTCTACTTTCACATATTACTCTTCTTTCCATACTCTATGATCTACCAAAGCAGATCTTATTGTTTCTCACACAGTATATTCCATGTCCCATCTTTGAGTCCTTGGTTTGGTTGTCCTTCTTATTCCTAATTCTTTCCTTATGCACCTCTGGCTCTTAGAGTGTCTTGTTTTCTTCAAACCTCAGCTCAAGCACCATTGTTTTAAAGAAGATATCCATTCTCCTGGAGCTCCTAGTGGCTGCTTCCTAAAATGACTTTTTGTTATTTTAGGTTTGTTGTGCATATATTAATTTATTTTTGTATATCTTGTCTTTCTCAATAGAATGAAGTCTCAAGAGAATAGAATATTTCACTTTTGTGAATATCCCCTTTTTCTAGTATATTTCCTGCCCCATTATAGGTAGATAGATGAATAAACAGATAGATAGACAGATAGATAGATAGAGGTAGATAGATAGAGAGATAGAGAGATAAATAGACAGATAGATAGACAGACATACATATATATATGCATTGTTTTCATATATCTATTGTATATAAACATACATACAAGAATACATGGATGTATATAGAGAATATTGAATATTTCCTAAGCTATTGATTAAATAGCAAGATTTGCCCAATTTTCTGAGTGTAATTGTAACGTCAAGTAAAGGCATCTTCCAAGGTCTGGATTACCTCTATAGCAAGCCCCATTTATTCAGCAAACATTCACAGAACAGAGAAAGTCAAAATACAGTATAACTCATTCATTTAGCAAGTAAGTTCTCAATTCAATCCAGGTACTACTCCACCCCTGGACAGTACATTCATTTAGTCAGTCAAAGTCTCTTCTCAAATGGAGATCAGTTTCTAATCATAAACATACATTTGCTCAATCACAGAGCACAAAAATGCCAAAGGTTTGCCACCCCTGGACACTAAGTAATTAAAATACCACCCATTAACATTAAGCACTTTCTCAAAAGGGAGCAAGATAGCACAAAAGGCCATCCACCCTTAAGCTATAACAATGTTAAAATATCATCTCAGCATTGAAAACCCAAGGAAAGGCCCTTCTTTCATCTTCACTAAAGGCAAGCCCTCAGCAATCTCAGTTCCTGGGGAGACAAGGCTGAACAAAGCCACAACCAGTATCCTCATCAAGTCACTCTCTGCCTGTAGAACAGTCCCAGAACCCCTGAAAACATCAGCAAGGCCCTATTCCAGGATATCTGTAAACATATCATAAGAAAATCTTCCTTCAGGGCTTCTGAACCAACAGCCAGGTTTCAGGACCCAGCAGCACTGCCTTTCAGCATCAGGTGAATCTGGCAAAACAACATCAAAACAGACAGACAAAATACCAGCATCACAGCCATGCCTCCTCAGTTCTTGGCAGGTCCAGGTGGCAGTTCTCAAAAGTCCTGGGCAGTTCCAATGGGTTCTTAGCAGTCTTTCTCTCAGCAACTCAGGCTCCACAATCCTGGATACTGCTCTCCCAAAGTCCTTCTGGCTTTCTCTAGGCTTGGGACTCTCTCCCAATTCATGGCTCCTCCCAGTTCAGCCCTCTCTTCACATCAACAAGTCCATCCCACAAGTGGGATTCACAAGCTCTGGGTTTTAACACTCAACCTAAAAACCAAGCCAATACAGGGGCATCTTCAAATTTCATTACCATTACAATAATTAAGTGATGATCTACAGAATAAACATCGCTCTGTGTGTATGTGTGCATGGATTGAAAGCTAAAGGATTTCTTTGTGTGTTTTACAAAATTTTATTGCCAGTGTTGGGCTATATAAAAGAACAAAAATGATAGTTTTCAAAATAGCTGAAGACTGACAAGGACTCAGATTGCTCACTGATAAACTCATCATTGTGATTTTGGATTAAAGTCTAATTTTCTCCTTCAAATCCATTAAATGTATAAGTAAAAAGAAAAGAGCTAGGGACTAAGAAAGATACCCGGATATGACGATGATTATATTAACAATGGTTATAATACTTACCGCCATGACAATATTTACTAATCCCTTTTTGATGATTTAGGCTTCACAACAACTCTGAAAGGAACAATAAAAATATTATTGTCTGGATTTTTCAGATGACAGAATATGCAGAAAGATGAAGCAATTTTTTTAGATCATACAACAAATAGAAAAAGACTAGGGAAAAAGAAATCCCTCTGTGCCCAGACACATTATTGTTAATATGGCATATAATGTCCGTAAATCATAGTCTCTTCATGGAGGTAATTTTCTAGTTAGGATGCATGCATTTGACAAACTATTGCACAAAATGTTATATGAGAGGTTACACAAAAGTGGTATGAACTTAGTAATTTGTTCTGTATGAGGGAGGACATAGACACTGAATATTTTATTGAGAAGATTGCTTTTTAGGTGCATCTTAAAAGCTGAGTTGAATTTCAATAGGTGAAAATCAGTGAATGTGTTTCAGGTACAAGAGCATCATGACAGAAGCGATGAAACAGCTGACAAATGCAGCAGATTCATGAATTGATGAGTAGTTAATTTTGATTAGAGCATAATGAATGCAGAAGACAGTGGTAGAAAAAATATTTGTTTAGGTGTCAAGAGATGAAAATTAGGACCCCTGTTCTGTTGCTTGCCTCCTGTGTGACCTTAAACAAGTCACTTAAGATATTTGAACCTACATTTCTTGATCTAGAAATTAGTCTTGGACTGAAAACCCAAAAATAATCATCTTTTTTTTTTTTTTTATCACAAATTAGCTTAAAAAACTCTCGAAAAGTACCTTAAACAAATCTCTCTCTCTATCTCACTCTCTGTCTCTGTCTTTCTCTGTCTCTGTCTCTCTGTTGGTGTGTGTGTGTGTGTGTGTGTGTGTGTGTGTGTGTGTCTTGCATACCCAGGATGGCTGCAAGCACAGGTTCTTAGATCTGCTTTTCTAAAGGAAAGCAACTCAAAATGGGTTAACAGTCTTACTTTAATCAAACATGTATCATTTGCTTACTTGTGGGGAAGAAGTCAGCACCCTGAACTTCAGAGAAAATACAAAAAGAAGCTACAAGTAGACAAAAAAAATATAGACAGAAAGTAACACATTTCCACAGGCAGGATTTCTAGCTGCCTGACCATTACATACATATATTTTCAAATCAGGAAAAGTCCTCAAATTCCCTTAGGCTTATTAAGGGGCAGGGAAGATCTTCAAATTTCCTTACCATTACAGTGTGTATACATATGTGTGGGTATAAATATAAATATAGTGTATATAGCGTATATGTATATATATATATATAGTATAAATTTATATGTATATAGAAATGTGTGTATCTATTACATTTATATATAAATATATGTATAAATATAAAATATATATAAATATAAAAATACAATATAAAATGTATTTATATGTATATATAAATGTAAATATGAATGTACATACACGCACACACAGAAACATGTAAATACATACACACATGTGATTTTGCCTTCCATAATCCTACAACATGATTAAGAAGAGCATGAAAAATGTATCTGTGTCAGATTATGGAAAGCTTTGAATACCAAAATAATGAATTGCATTAAAGTTCACTAGGCGATAAGGAACCATTAAAGGATTTTGAGTATAGGACTTCTGGGATTATACATTTGAATATGGACAACGAATTTGGCAGAAGTTACAAGAAGGAAGGAGGAAAATGGTGTAAAAAGGAAGACCAGTTGTGTAGTTCTTGTAATAATCTAGATAATAAGACCAGGACTAGTCCTAATTGGATAGAAGTGAATACACTCCATCCCTACTTCTTGGAAATTCTTGTTTCCTACAAGATTTACTTACAAAGGTTATTATTAGCATGAAGCCTTTCTAGGTTTTCTCTATATGCTTATGATTTTTCCTTAGTCTATTTTGTACATGTTTTGCATACACAACATTTAAAAAAGCATTTTTTACCACTTACTTAGAACAGATACTCTTTGAGGGCAAGGACTGTTTATATTTGTCTTTATATCCCAGT
Organism: Pseudochirops corinnae; assembly: GCA_028646515.1. Classification (NCBI taxonomy): domain Eukaryota; kingdom Metazoa; phylum Chordata; class Mammalia; order Diprotodontia; family Pseudocheiridae; genus Pseudochirops; species Pseudochirops corinnae. Next base: position 9,628 of record JAQQSV010006910.1, read on the forward strand.
CAACTAACAAAGTACCTGATATATGTTTGGCACTATATAAGAAGAAAAAAAAACCAACCCAAAATATTGTAGGTTGATTGTCTCAGTAGATAACATTCTTGCTTTCTTGGAATCTTCAAAGCTAGATGAACATTTATGCAAGATTTTATAGAGACAATTCCTGTTCATATGTAAGTTGGCCTATATTGCTTCTTAAAACAATAATATTTCATGACTCAAGTCATTATCAGAAATGCTAGAGATTGGAAGACTCTTATATGCATATGAATACATGTATGTGCATGTCTGTGTGCATATATGTATGTATGTATATACATTTGATAAAAGTAAGATTGTTAATACTCTTTTTAGTTGCTTTCCTTTAGAAAAGCAGATCAAAGAACCTGTGCTAGCAGCCATCCTAGGTATGCTATGGTGCTTGTTGTTATACTTCCGCATCTTGGCTTTCTTATCCTTATTCCTTTTTTTTAGTTTTCTTCTTCTTGTTTTTAAGTAGCTATTAACATAATAAAGTCATAGTCCCAAGGTATGGGGAATGATGACCCTAGTCTCAGATCCTTCTTATTGCAATTTTCTTAGGCCTCTCTCGGATTTCAACCTTGGACTCTTCTCTCCACTGCTAAAGCATGACTTGGGCTCCCTGAGTAACTGTCCTGGAAATGATCTTGTTCCTGGTGGTCCCTCAGGTGGCTGCAAACTACAGGTGCCCAATATGTCCTGAAACTGAAAGCAGGGACTATCCTCTCCCACAGGTGCTGGCAGTCACCAACTACTGTACTGCACTCACCCCTGATTGTTAGCACTTCTTCCCTGACAGTTTCAGACTGGGATGTGTCTGGTCAGCATAGCTGTGCTTGGTCTCCCTTGACAGTCAAAGGTCCTTCAATCTTCTACTCAGCCATCAGACTCATACACTGAGAGATGAAAGTTTCTAAGACTGAGGCTGCCTCTCCACAATCTGCCCCCATGACTTTTTGTTTGTTGATTTCAAAGAATTGGCCTGGAGCTATTTGCCAATCACTAAGGCTGAACCTCTGCCCCTGGAGAACAGGACTTTCCTGGCATCTTCTCATGTTGTCTTAGAACAGTGTATTTACCCTAACTTTTGTTTGTTTCCAGTACTCTACATTCTCTCTGAGGAGATGTTCTGTCATTTTTAGAGTAGGAACTTTGAAGAACTGAAAATTTCCTGACATACTCCACCATCTTCCCAGAATCTTTCATGCATTAATACTAATGAAGACTGTGTGGTGGGCCTATGCATGTACCAAAGGAAAGACTAAAAGTAACATGCTAGATGGTAGTCAAAGATGGAAAAAAGAGGTTACAATCTCCTTTGGATAGGTTCTGAATGTAAGAGTGGGGAAGGTGAGTTGTCAAAGACTAAAGAAAAAAATACTCTCGGTAAACATATAGGATAACTTGAATTTTAATGGGGGAAGAGATCAAGGAGGGAAAGGGATCTGATTAAATAACTAGTTTGCCACAACTAGGTGCCTCAATGGAGGCAGTGTTCGCTCTTGAGTCAGGAGGACAATACTTCAAATCTGGCCTCAGACACTTACTAGCTGTGTTGCCCTGGGCAAATCACTTAAGGTCTCTTTGTCTTAATGCATTAGAGAAGAAATTGTTACATCACTCTAGTATCTTTGATAAGAACATCCCATGGACAGTATGGTTCATGGGATCATAAAGAGTCTGATATAATCAAAGAAAAATCACAGTTTAAATTTTAAAAAATGAGGCATGAGAAGAACCAAAGAGTTTCTGAGCCCTTGAGTAATGCTGTTACTAAAATGCTACATATTTTGGAAATAATTCATATGAAAAAATGTCCTTCTTGAATCAAATTGCCTAAATAAGGAATAAAGTATGTTTTTTGCAAACAATAAAATGTTCTATTATTAAATATTTAATAAATTTCTAGATAGTGTGCTTGCACTGTACACTTTAAAGATAAAGGGATCATAAGAGCTGTAAAGATCCTAAGAAGCATTCTTCCCAACCCAAAGCTTTGTTTTATAAATAGGAAAACAGAGATTCAGTGAAGTTAAGTGACTTGCCCAAGGTAACACTTCTAATAAATGTTACTGACTGTTTAACTCATATACTGTGACCCAGGATTCAAAATATGTAATGTTTTTTTTTTGTTCCTATTCAGAACAAAATAATAAAAAAAAATGGAATAGCAGTTTAATACCTGTCTTAAAACTGGAAGTTTACTGTTGAGAAATTTATGTCATTCTCTATTATAGGCTTTCTAGTAACTTGGAGTCTGGCTATAAGTGTAGAATGAATTTGGATAGAAGACAAATTTTCTTTTAGGAGGCTTGATACTAAAAGTACCAAAAATATATAATTTATAACAATATATCACCTATACTAAAGTCTCCCCGAGGCAACAGGATGTAAGGATGAAAAGAGAAGGTAAATGAATGTCAGTGCTCCTACATGACTGTTAGGATTTTCTTCCCTATCTCTTGCCAAAAATATTTCAGACCATCAGAAAGTAGGCAATTATTTAACACAGTATATATCGAAATGGGAAAGCTGGAAAGCAGTCTTATGCAATAAGAATGCATTATTGGAGGAGAAATATTCATTTCAGTAGTGGTAGTAAAAAGAAAGAATTTCGATCCTATACAGCAGCAGTTCTCAATCTGAGTTGCAACCCCTTTGCATGTCAAAAGACCCTTTCCCTGGTGTCGCCTAAGACCATCGGAAAACACATAATAACCATATATAAGGAGAGGCTGCTACTGCTGGAGACTGAGAAGAGAACTGAGAACTGAACTGAGAACTAAGAAAAACTGAGAAGAGGACTCCTGTGGTGGCAGAGGCAAGAAGGAGAAAACTTGTGGTATCTGAGCACTGTCTGTCTACTCTGTCTGTGTTGATGTTTGTTTGTGATACTTTGTACAGAAGCCCTGGGACATTACTGAAAGCCCTGAAAGAGGATTTTCTGGTTTATGTTTATAGAAGCACTGGAGGAGGGTTTTGGGGGTCCTGGGACTTTACTGATAATTTGTGCTGACCTCTTGGACCTTGTTTGTGAGTCTGTGTTGATTTCTATGTTCATGATTTGTGTTGAGTTCTCAGACCTTGTTGGCAGATCTGTGGGTTTATACACAGGCAGATAGTGAATTAATGATGGTGCCAGCAATGTCTATGAATATTATTGTGGCTTTGTCAAGCTTTGTCTTTCCAGAAACAGGAACTGTGAAGGACTTGAAGTGGACTAGACACTGTGAATTTCAATATGGAACAGGAACTGGATGAATAACTGGACAAAGAATTAGGAGCTGCCTGCCTTTGAACCCAGGTGACAGTTGCAGCTGGGACCATGGAAGAGGAACCATGAAAGCTGAGAGCCAGCCTCAAGTTAAGCTGAAAGAAGACTTTGCTTGGTACTGTGTAGTGACTGAGAAAACTATGATTTACTGTGACCTAGGGGTGGAGAACTTTCATTTTTATACTCTATTATTGAATTAAGGATTTTGTGATTAAATGAATTTACTTTGTTTAAAACTATGTGACCACTTTGGTGAAAACTATGTGACCATTTTAGTGATAAGTTTCTGAGTTATGACATGGTGAATGCTGTACCTTGATTTTCTGTCAATGTTTTGCTCTGGTTTGTTGTTGAATAAATGGAGAATTCACTGTATTTTGTAATCAGAACCTTGAAAGCTCTTCAAAGCAGCAGTCCTCTGGAAAGCTGCTTGTGCATGGCTTTACAAAAATATGCATACATGAATGCAAGTATATAGATATAGATATATGAACATATATGCCTATGCACGAACATAGAAAAATGCATACACATGCACCCTCATATAAATGTATGTACAAATAAACATATGTGCATACATATTTAAAGGTATATGGGTATAAATGTGTACATGCACATGTATGTATACTTGCATATATATGTGTGTGTGTGTGTGCATTGGCATATGTATGTGCATGTGTATATGCATATATTTGTACATATATATGCAGGTACCTACATGTATATGCATATTATATGTTTCTGTATGTTTTTGTATGAATTTGTGTGTGAATGTGCATATGAATATTTACATGCACATGCACATGTACATGTTATGTATGGTAGGATATCCCCTAATCATCTCAAGCTCTACAGGCATATTCATACTTTACACAAGAAGATTAAATCAAATGTTGAAATAATGGTTTATCACCTTTCTAAACTCATTAAGTTAATCAAGCCACCCTCTTATACTTAGGTGGTTAAGTATGTAGTGTTCTGGGCCTGGAGTCAGGAAGACCTGAGTTCAAATTCAACCTTTGTACTTGCCCCTGGGTGTAATGATACTGGGATTTGAAGATCTTCCACGCCCCTTGAGCTTGCTGATGTAGCAGGAAGGGGTGGAGCAAGAGAACGCCGGAACCAAGCTAGTCTCCGTGTGGTGCGGACTGGAAGCGGCGTCAGAGGCAGTGGGTGCCGCTGCGAACTCCTTTTGCTTTGAGCGGGCCAGAATCTCTGCTAAGAACTCCTGCTGAGG